>JAULBR010087523.1:0-12837 GCA_032355825.1 Melanodrymia aurantiaca
AATTTGGAATTATATCATATTTTATAGCTATATACTTGTGGTGCAAAAATCAGGAAAATCTGAGATGGTGGGTTACAAGGCCTTGATGATCTGACGTGGAATGACCCTATGCTTGAAACTCAATTGAAGATAAGCACGTTAATAAGTTATAACTAATATAAGTCATGATAAAACCTTACATAACATTTCTCTGCAAACGATGTAATGCATCCATCCCCTACCACCAGGCGTGTGGTCAAAGAACAAATATATCGGGAGTACTCGCTAGACTGGTTTTTATATATATTAAATGAATGTGATATGATAGAACACGATTGGTACGAGTTAATTTACACGCGAAATTTCTCGATATATCTCTTCTTTGAATACGCCTCAGCATTAGTGCAACTTATTATGCTAATCAACATGCTTAAATCATCATTAGGTTACAGTTATGATGAAGGAATAGACGAACAAAAAGCTTTCAACATGTTTTAACGTTTTATTAACACAGCACATGATAAACACACAACATACACTTTAATATTTACATTAACAGACAGTGGGTAAACTGTACACAAGTCTGAAGCGTTAAGCTTTCCTAAAATGCATTACCAATGTACTAGTCTCATTAAATTGATATGATAAAACAATTTTCCCGTCCCCGTTCCCAACAAAGCAAGGTGCACATCGTCTTATAACAATTACACAAACCAGCAAGTGAATCATTTAAATGCTGTCGATGTGAATGAATGAAGTAAGAAAAGGTAGCAAATTCTTGTGAGACGAACTAGATGCCACAAGACGTAACGTCATGTTGTGGATCCCACATTACACACATTCACATGTCCATGGGTGTTAACAAAAGTGAATTTGTGTGATAGACAATTCATTATAATTTCAAGTTTGGTCATCTATTTACAGTGTATACATAAAATTACATTGCATACAAAAAAACTTTTAGAATTTCTTCCATGACTGAAAGTTAACATCCATGCATGTCATGGATTCCACATTACACACATTCACGTGTCATGTTGTGGATTCCACATTACACACATTCACGTGTCATGTTGTGGATTCCACATCACACACATTCACGTGTCATGTTGTGGATTCCACATTAAACACATTCACATGTTATGTTGTGGATTCCACATTACACACATTCATGTGTCATGTTGTGGATCCCACATTACACATTCACGTATCATGTTTGGATTCCACATTACACACATTCACGTGTCATGTTGCGGATTCCACATTACACACATTCACGTGTCACGTTGTGGATTCCACATTACACACATTAACATGTTGAGAATGTCACCAGAAAGCTAGTCAAATCAATCGAGATGGATGAATAGATTGCAGCAAAAACATGGTAGATGGTGACTGATCAACGGATAGTTTGACATATCAGTAAATGATAAACGGATGATATGAGCATTGGCAGTTTAGTTATTGAAATGCTGATAGGAAGAAACATCGAATGGAAGAATACACAGATCATATCATAGGAACTATTTTATTTCAAAGATCTACAACAAATGACGGCACCCCACCCCGCGAATTCCTAGATAAAAACCATATGCTGTTCAGCTACTAAACACCACAAAATAAAGAACTTCCGTTTCTCTTTTCTAACTAAATAACGTTCCTTTTCTCTTCTTAATAAATGTCTTAATACATTTACTATTTGTTCTATGTATATTAGATTAAAAATATATTTATTATATTAATGTCTCCGATAGCATATCATGTAATGCAAGGAGAAGGCCTAGTAAGTTGCAAAACGTGTGGCTAATCCGTTCGTTAAAAGAAATAAATGTTTTCAATCAAACCCTCAGCATTCTGCAATTCCATGGCGGATGTGAAATTTTTTGCCAAAATTGCATAAAAAATCAGGATAGTACTTCATCTATATAAAATTTATTTCTATGCAGACAACGTGCAGGATATAAGCATGTAAATAAATTTTCGTTATATTTTCCATATAAGATTACCATTTTGTCCTTTAGTAAAATAAATTTTCAAAGATTCATTATTTTTGTTTATTGTACATGTATGACCGGTATGTTCCCGAGTTAATTATGCTGAGGTCACGCTCAACACTTATTACAAACAGTGTTTATGTTTTTAATAAAATAAATAAATGGTCAATCAAAACATATGCAAGGGTGTTAACAAAATTGAATTTGTGTGACTGAAAATTCATTACAATTTCAAGTTTTGATCCTCTATTTACAGTATACATAAAATTACATTACATAAACAAAAACCCACCACTTTTAGAATTTCTTCCACCACTGAATTCAGTCTCCTGACTGACAGTTGACACCCATGCATATAAGTTTGCTTTCATGTTGATCTTTACAAGTATATGTGACAAAAACTGAATCGCTGAAGATAATTATGTCTAATTTACCGTTTATATGTTGCAAAATTATGCCACAGAATTCATAAAATTATACCGCAGTATTTTTTTAATTTAACCACGGAATTCAGTGGTGACTAAAATTACAATTTGATCTTTCAGTATATTTGATACATTATATGCATTAAATAACTTACTACATATACATGTATTTTAAATTTCATACAAAAACTAATAAATTCCATGCATAATAATTTAATTATAATTAATTAATGTAATGAAGAAAACTTGTCTGGAACAGTAGTACTCTTTGTACAACTTTGGATGACCCTAACAACCATTAATTGTTCAGGAGTAACAATTCTATTCTAAAGATACTTAGCCTGGAGCATTATTGCATGTATCCTATTTAAGCTCCACTAAACAAAACTTCTTAACAGACCATGATATGCCACTCCAACGATCAATCGTACTGTTCATATCCAATCACCTTTCCGAAATCCTTACCCTACACTTCTGAAGACTGGATTGGGGTAGGAAGAGTGGGTTTGTCGAAAAGAGTGTAAAGTAATATTTGAACTGACATATATACAGTAAGTCAATTCTGTGTTCTTGCAGAGGCAACATAATGTAAAAACTACCGCTTTAGAGTCCCCGTCGACTATACAACTGGTCTGTGTTCCTGTGGACTTTAAAAGTACAAAACAAACTGACCCAACGTTTTAAGTGTTTGTGTAACCATTTTCATAAATACATGTATTACAAAACACAACTTTTTTATGAATTAAATCACCAAGCTATGCATAACAATCATGTCAACAAAATTATAGACAAAATAGAAATAAACATTAGTTTAGTGCTTTTTTAAAGACGATATTTAATTTGGAATGTTGTATTCATCAGTCACTCAAGTTCATACAAGGGCCACTCATCTTCATATAGAAATGATTTCCCAAACTCACTCCCACCCCACTACATGCACAAACAGGTTATACCTTGCAGTTGGAAAATATCAACAAGCACAAAGTGTATCCAGTTTTAAAACTTAGATGCACTCACAATAATCAGAATTTACTGGCTCATGTACAAACAGATAATTTCGAGCCCTGCATATTAAGTTGAAACCCTGGCACCTGGATGATTTGTAACTTGTAAATGGCTTTTATTACCGGTATCAGTACACTTCAAGAGAACTGCTTTATAAATATTATAGCGTAACCGCTAGTAACCACGGTGACGTGCATCTTAACTGACAGTCTCAACATTCGGACACATTTCCCATACAAACAAGTTTCATATTATGATATAGGTAAAGTTTGTTTGTTTAAAAACACTTCTAGAAAATGTTTTATTATTAATCAGTGGTTATTGGATGTCAAATGCAGTTACATTGTATATCAACACTTGGTCATAGATGAAACCCGCTGACACCACATAACAGCAAGGGATCTTTTATGTGCACTTTCCCACAGACAGGATAGCACACACCATGACCTTTGATAGACCAGTCGTGGATCACTGGTTGGAACGGGACATAACCTATATATAAGATACAATCCTCCTTCTCCATGGTAAACAATACATGATTGGAACTATTTTAAGATGCAAAAGTGACGTTTGTTTAATTCTGGGAATCGATAGTTCATTATCAATATCGAAATGAGACTGGGATAAACAACATTCACTCTCAAATATGCATTTTGAGATGCCCCCAAAAAACTTTCATCTAACATTCCGTACCCACAAGACATGGATACAAAATTCCTCATAATCGTAAATGTTTACGATAAATATATTCAGAAAATTACATCTTCTAATATATCTTTGTGCTAGACTTCTACAATAATTATAAGAGTACATGACACCCATAATTACTGCAGAATACAGCTATAAGAAATTTAAATTCCGGTGCCGTATACTTTATGTTTCAGGATGAAATTTCCCAATCTCCATCAGGCATGACAGATTCTCTTAGCGGGCCCGTAACCAGAGAAAAAAACCAGAAACAAACCTATATATATATTTTCCTATATATATATGCCCCCTGCTCAGCCCATCCTGACTACAGGCCCGTCTCTTAGTAGACTGTACTTCCAATCTGTATGAAGAGTTGCATTGCACATATTATTAGTTCACAAATCTGTTGTGTCTACGATTATATATTCCCTGCTACGGTCACCTTGTTCATCTTTGGATGAGATTCTGCGAAAAAGATTGTCACGTCTAGCTTTGTTCAATATACGGCAAGTCACCAAACAATTCCTCCTGCCTTTCTACCAGATACCTGCAACAACAAAACAAAGCAAAAGATGAACATACAAATAGCTTACTTTCAAGCTGTCCCACAGACAGGATAGCACATACCACAGCCTTTGATAGACCAGTCGTTTATCATTGGTTGGAATGGGAAATAACCCAACAGGTTCTCTGAGGAGGATAGATCCTTCGACCCATCAAGCCTCAAGCAGACTCTCTCTTGCACTTACCAGTTCAATGCAATTGAAATAGATAAATAAAGTAGGTACCATCATATATCAAAAGGTTTTTGATTCGAATGTTTTTACGGAATCCAAACAGTAATGGAGATTTCTTAAAAAACTCACCTTAAACAATAGTATATAAGTTTCATCAGAACTTGCATTTTGGATTCTTCCATGTCCATTTTGTTCAAAATCTCAGGTAATTTTACTGCAAAGGTAAAAAATAAGTATGTTAAAAATAAGTGCAATGTCAAAAGAGATACAATTTTTCAATAAAAGACTTCAGTTTTAGCCAAAAAATGTAAACCATTTCCTGATAAAATAGTACTACAGATTGCGTCTCATCCATATATTTGATGGATGACACCTGACCAAACTGAAATGAAACATGCAATAATAAACAGGGCTTCTAGAATTAAAAAAGAATTCACTGACTATGGGACCCAGGGGTGAGGAAATTTTTAAAATCTTCACTTGTCCCAGGACAAGTAGTCTGTCTAAATTTACTTGTCCTGAGAAAAAGTTACTTGTCCGGGTTTTTTTTGTGGTTTTTTTTAATGATGAAAACCTAACCATTTGTAAATACTGTGAAACACGTCAAGAAATATTGACGTTCAGGCTTTATTTAAATACAATTTTGTAATTTATACACTATGTGAACGCTATGTGTACAGTGGTGACAACAACCTTGACACCATCAGATGTTCTGGGGACAATAAAACTTTTAAAATATCTATTTTTTTCTAAAGTTCACTTGTCCGCGGACAAGCACTACGAAAAACAGTACTTGTCCGGGAGTACCATGTACCGGGTCGGGCAAGTCGGACATGCTAATTCCACACCCCTGGGACCAGTGGATTTTAAAATTCACTGGCCATGCTTAAATATTCACTTGATGAAAGTATTTGTTTGGTGGCCCGAGTCAGAAAAAACACTGGACATGGGCATCGGGCCACCATATTCTAGAACCTCTGATAAATTACATCATTAAATAAAAACTAGTACCGAAAATCCACATACCAAACAATCGAAGCATGTGTGAAGCACCATAAATCTGCGACGGCATTATATTGTATTGTTTTCTATATTCGTGTGGGTACAACTGCCACGACAACACACTGTCTAGGACGTCAGACGACCCCTCACTGCCGTACCCGTTGCGTGCCGTCATGGGCAGGGGCGTCGACTTGTCACCGACTGACACCTGGTCTACAGGCGGAGACTCCACCCCATTCACCAGCTCACAGTGTTCGTCACGAACTTCAGATTTCATCGTGTGCGCTACGGGAGTTCCCACTTTCTTGTACTTTCTTTTAAAACCACCGCCCTGTTTTTTAGATCTCAGGTCCGTTTTTTCGGGAGTTTTCAAATTCGAAACAGCCTTTTGGATTTCTTCCTTTGCACCGGGACTGTCGAAGTGAACCGAGTGTCTTGTCACGCGTCTCGGCGACATTTCCGGTGACTTTTCTTCTTCTCGTGAATGTCTGTCCGCCCGTTTTTTTATTCTGTCTTCGTGTTTGTCCGTGACCGATTGTTTCGTATCAATCTTGTGCTTATCTTCCTTTTCTTCATTTCTTAAGTGTCTGGGAGACGTTTTGATCTTCTTTGGTGTAGGTTCCACAGCATGTATTCTGGTAAAAAGAAAATTACAAATATTTAGTGACAACTATGACGTATTAAATAATATAAATAACATTATGGTAAATTTTAACAAGTAGCCATAGCAAACGGTAGAAACTTGCAAAGCATGAACATGTCTTTTACATGCAGTGTAAAAATTCCACATCCCAACAATGGGATTCGAACCCAGTACCTACTAGTCTTAAACTTGACGCCATTAACCACTGCGTCATGGAGACTGGCAGTGACATGTTATGTTTTAATGTTTATATCATACTACTGGTCTCTACGTACTTCTCTTCTTTGAGATCAGCGTGTCTGATGGTCTTGATGATGTGTTCGTACTGGTCACGCTCGGTTCGGTACAAGAGAATTAGAGGCAGAGTGAAGTCAAACGCAATCCTCAGACCATCCACCAGCTCTTTACACAGAGAAATGCTGAAACGAGACATCACATTATTCACAAGGCAATCCTATTATTCACAAGACAATCCTATTATTCACAAGACAATCCTATTATTCAAGAGAAAATCCTGTATTCAACTAACAATCCTATTATTCAAAATATAATGTTATAATTCTATCATACCGGGTACTAACACTAACTTCTGTCCTGGACAGGCAGTCGAGGCAGCTGCACTGTGTAACTATGACAGACATGCTTGAACCATAATCGGATATATGCACGTAAATAAGATATAACTATTTAAAAGATTACTGAAATTTATGAGCAAATTATATTTTATTAAAAAAATATAAATTCCAGTTGATATTCACAACATACATAATGTACTTGTTTAAAGAGTAACATTTAGGAGATAATAATTATGAAGGTGTTAACTTTGGTTTTATTGTTGCAGAATAAATTTGATTGACTACACAGAGCTGACAAGAAAGAGAGTGGGCAACACTATTCAAGGATTCCACGGATTAAACTAATCTATACAACCACCTTGTCATAGGAGGAGATTTCAACATGAAGTCTTGACCATTCGATGACCGGTCGTCTTTCCTTTCCGACGACTCACAAAGCATATGAACACAAAACGTCTTCATAAAACTCTCAAGGATCTCAATCACATTAGGACTGGCAGGCAGTTTGTTCAACTGTAATATAAATTAAAACATTATTAGCAATTTTAGGTTTTTTTTATTACTAAGGAAAATATTTTCAGCGATAATGATACATGTATGTATTAGTGACAATGTCAATTAAATATAGATATATATATAGTGACAATACCATGAACTTGTGTGCTATACAATATTTATGAAAAGAGTTTAATCCAATTCCCAAACGAGATTCATTAATAATGCGTGGCACAAACGCTAGTGTGATAATTTATTTATTAGCCACAAACTAAAAATAATTAAGAAACAATTAAAAGGGCACAATACACCCGTTTTAATTTGAAATGTGATAAAACTTAAGCGTGTATGTTTGTCAACAAGCTGTAACGTTACCAGTACGACGTCATAAACTGCTAATTGCGTGCTTGTCAACAAACCGCTACATCACAACCATGATGTAAATATACCTTTACACCATGTGTGACAATACAATATTTACACTCGCAGGCCTTTCCCCAGGATTTTTAAAAGCGCTTACATTTTCAAAATTCAGAAATAATACTCAAATTTTTCGTAAAATTCATGAGTAAAAATTTTATAGATTGTGCATTATACATAATTGTACAGGGAGAAACGACTGAATTTAAGGCCCTTACAAAGACATTTTAATAAATCAAAGCGCTTACAATCCCCTTGAAATACCTTAAACAGGTAATGAGTAGGGGCCCCCTACGCCTTATGGCTCTGGGGAAACCTCCGACTCGTTTATTTAGAACCATGTGGGTAATAATAAAAGTTATGTAACAGTTCAAGATGAAATTCATACAAAAATGTTTACTTGAGACGACAATGTTTATCTTGAACTACCTATATATAAAACTTTTTGACGCAGTCCCTTCATGACTATATTCTCAAAACGCAACTTTAGTTCGGTTGTGATGAATGACATTAAACCTTGAATGTTTCCCCAATACAAAAACACATACTTTTCTCTTTTGGTTAACACACATGTAGTCATCTTCCAGTTGTAGTTTCAAGATTTCTGGTATCTCAATAGATATTGGTGTGTGTGTAGCCTGCAACATCAAGAAATCAATCAAATAACTTAAAGACAAATAAACTTTATTAAAATTCCTAGAAACAGAATTATTTTTTACGAAGGGGAGACAACTCATAAGGTTTGTATAAAACTACTAAATCCTTCAACGTTTGTTTGCCTCGTCCGTATCGGTCACCGGCCGGGCTCACGCGCTCCTTCAGTGCTAGCAGTCACGTGCGAGAACCCCCTCCTCACTTTCCTATCATGGACAATAGGGCTGGCGAGGTCAGAACTTGGGCCCACGATAGGCGTCTGCTATAACAGCTTGCTCTGAATGTAGACGTTAAACAAACTGAACTGAACGTTTGTTGGCCAACAAAGGCTACACTAAGTATGTAACATAACATTACTTCTTTTTTTTGCATTTGAAATTATTTCAAGTTCATTTCATTATGATGTATTTTATGCTAAAAAATCTATCGCTGGGTTTACTTCTATTTTTATATACTTTCTCCTATTTCTACAAGGAAAAGAGAAATCACTTCTCCTTTGTTTTCAGTTCTAGATTAGGGCCTGGAGGATAAGAAATAATAATTAAACTACACTACAATTGAGACCATTTGTCTTACAATAAGTGGTTTCCAAACGTATAAGCCTAAAGTGCATGAGATACTTTTGTACTTTGTCAGTGAAAACTATGTGACTTACTCTCCGTTTTTTCTCTCTTGTTTCATTTTCAGTGTCTTCAGAGCTCTGAAATGCGAATATATTGATAGTAAAAGTCAGAAATATAATAAGACTGTGCATATCGTTGCCTGTGAAGAAATGATTGAGATTGGATTTTGTCCTATGGTCTACTGAAGATGGATTGATACTACGATTGGCAAATAATAACAAATACAGAAAGTTATGATGCAGAATTTTTATGATGAAAGTAAAACAACAATCTTCCTTCAACTTTTAACTCTACTCTGTTTATCTAGAGAATGAACAGCATCAGTCGAAGGCGGTATTTACATCATAATGGTTAAATTGGTATGTTAAATGGGTTGAATTTTTACCCCATCAGGCACCATAACTGGGGAAAATAAATATCATATTTTCTCACTGAGAAATCATCAAAATGTCATTTGATTGGGTTGTTAAAACCATTCCAGCCTCTTGCAGGAACGTTACCAAAATATGACATGATAAATTGTATCGCAGAGAGTTTAGAAGCAAAATCTTCTTTCTTTCAGCATTACAGTGACGTGAATTATGCTTTGAAAAACATTTCACAATGAAATGTCTGGAGTAATAAACCTCGTGACAAATGAAAATTATTTTACTTAGGACGTAAACTTGATAATACAGGGTAGCTCCTTTAATAACTTCTATATACAGTCCAACCTGTCTTAAGCAGCCACCTAAAGGAGTAGAAAAACATGGCCTCTAAAGACAGGTCATAATGCACTAAAACTGATGATTTGGGAGAAAATTATGGTGACCTTTTAAGACAGGTGGCTGCTTAATACAGGTTGCCGCTCAAGCAGGTTTGACTGTACTATCAAGTCCAGTAGAGAGATATCTTAATTACCTCAGAACTATCGAGCTCACAGCCATCTTGTCCATCCATCTCATCATCTTCGTCATCATCATCATCGCTGCTGTTGTTCTCCTCGCTGTCCCCATCCAATACCGGAATCGCCCCGTTAAACGCATCTTTCAGGATGTTGTCAATTCTTCTACGTCTCATGTTATTTTTTCTGCTAAAGAAGATAAAGTAAATCTCATAATCATCTTTTCAGCAAATAAGAGGGAATTCATAAAGTACATATACTTCCACATGCCTTTTGTGTGAACCACCAGTTGCCCCCTGCCCACCCACTCCACCATGAAAATGTGTAAGAGTTATAAAGAATTTTCAATCTTGTAACAGTTAATGCGCCATAATTTGTGTAAAATATTGTACACATTAATTAATACTCACAATTTTCTTGAAGTTTCTGCAAGCTTTCGCATCAAATTTCTATTTTCAATGTTATTTTTTAAGATGTAATTCTCACTAACAATACGATCCCATCTGAAACAAACAATAACAAACATAAAAAGGTTCATACACTTATTTATCAAGCAAATTCCATGACTTTCCAATGATAAAGTTTGTTTAACGATACAAGTTGGAACACATTGATTTATATATTATTTAATCAGTGCTTATTGGATGTCAAAAGCAACGGTTATATCAACACTTGAGCATAGAGAAAACTCACTGCTGCCACATAGGCTACTCTTCTTCGAATACCAGCAAGGGATCTTTTAAGTGCACTTTACCACAGACAGGATAGCCTTTGGTAGACCAGTCGTGGATCACTGGCTGGAACGGGAAATAACCCAATTGGCCCACTGAGGAGGATCGACCCGCCAACATATCAAACCTCTGGTGGACACTCTACCACTGAGCTAAGCCCCGCTCCTGGCATCTACAAGATATTTTGGAGAATTTTTTGTGACAATTTAATAATTAGGTCAACCTACAGTCACCAGAAAGCAGGATAGGTCTTATTTATCTCGAAATAGCAGATTGTGTAACAAAGCTAGTGATTTTTCAAACATGCATGCATACACAGTCAAAGTTTTTGATCATGTTTGTTGAACCCAGACACGCTGCACGACCTGTGACCTTATCACCGCCTATCAATTATTACGTCCCCTTGTTTGAGCTACATTGTAAGAAGCTCATTACATTTAAACATTATTTTATTTATCTTACTTCTTTTATTTTCTAATGCCCTTCTTTTTGGCATCATGACACCAAGTTCAGACAACAAGTTTTTGGTTGGATACCACGGCTAGTAGTTTTTAAAAATGATTAGTTAGTGATATAACTTTCACTGGCCAATAATATTTGTTAACAACTCAACTGGTTGTTATTTACTGCATCCACGGGGACAGGGTGCACGCTGAAGCAATATGATGAATCCCATCTATGATTACTGCATCAGGAACCCAGGACCGTGAAATCCATACCCATTTAGTACAATAAAATTCTTCAGGTTCTTTTTCTTTTATGTAGAATTTTCTTATCTACTTTATACATGTAAAGTACAGCATTGAACACATTGTATAAAAGCACTACAAATATATATTGTAAAACCAAATTGATATTTCATTAAAAACATAAACGCAGTAAACCTCTAAATAAACTCACCCACTATTCCAGCCTTGGAAGTGAATGTGATAAGCTACCATTCTTTTTCCATCCTTGTCATTAGTAACAAGTCCTTCAAGGACCTAAAAAAACACATCAAATTGTAAACAAAAGGGTTACTGTTAGTCTGTAACGATGGTTCAAAACTCAGGGATTACAAATATAAATAGAATTTCTCACCAATGGTAATGTAATGCAAATGAACCAAAGAGAAAAATATGAAAGTTGGGAGCTACTAGAGGTGTAATGATACAGGGAGTCGCGATGCGATATGAATTATGATGCGGTACGATACATGGTTCGCAATAAGACACTTATTTTTTCATATTAAATCATTTCCTCAACAGTAATAACTTTAAATAGTTTGTTCACGAAACATAACCTTGATCAAAAATGTAATCATGATGTAGGTGTACGGTGAACCACAATTAGTGGTAAATTTATACATTTTATACATATTTTTATGCAAACATATTCGATGTAATTTAAACAATGCGAAGATTGTGATGGTGCAATATTGGCAAATAATATGATCCAATTTATGAATATTATTGATGCTAAGGTACAAAGTAACAGTAGTGACACATTATACTAGTCAAAATATTATTTTCATCCTTTTGTTTTACATCGATAGTTTGCTTTGTCTTCTGGGAAGAACTGTCCGGTGTGATGTTGAAGTTTGCATCTGCATAGTTTAGGTAAAAAGAAATCAGAAGTGAAACGTGTCCATACAGGGGTTTCCCCAGGATTTTTTTAAGGCGCTTACAAAAATAAATAAAATCATGATGTTTATACTCTTTATTTGCTCTGTCAACCAACATAATATACCTCTCACGCACGCACGCACGCACACACACACACTCTCTCTCTCTCTCTGCACTGTGCATGTTGACAGTGAATGTACTATTAATACTTCACTTTTGCTTATATATTATATAATACTGGTAAGTAATTGGCTGTCAGCTGCAAACATGACATTATTTCAATCAATTTAAAAAAAAAAAAAAATTATATTTACTTTACATCTTTATAGTTTTTATTTGTCAAGCAATAATTTAAAACTAGTAATTATTATATGTGG
>JAULBR010087545.1:0-12826 GCA_032355825.1 Melanodrymia aurantiaca
AGCCCATGAAGCGGCGACAGCGGGTTTCCTCTGTGAACATGTGTCAATATAACCATGTGTCTGACGTCCAATAACCGTTGTGTTTCTAGTGGCGTCGTTAAATAAAACAAACTTTACTTTTACATACCTAGGATTCTTAGTCAAGACCAGTCTATAAATCACAGTGTTTTGTTTGAATGTTTTTGTCTTCTTACATGCACGTTAGGACATGTAGGATCAGACTAGTTATTTAATTGCGTAAAATTTCATTTTGTTATTTAATACGTTTTGTTACACCTGTGTCAAAGGAACGCAAATCCGACCTGAATGCAAGTCCGGTAACATAATAAGAGAACGGATAAAAAAAAAGAGAAATGAATCTTTACAGAATGAAACAAATAGTCAGTTTCTAAAACGAGTTGTTACCTACAAGTTGTGGAGTTAATGTAAGAAAAAATGCAATAAAACTATGTTTGGACTAGGATTCCTAGGTATGTAGATCCTATTCATTGTTCCGGTGTAGTAGGAATAAGTCGTGGGTCGGACACAATCCATAGCCGAAACCTAGGACTCCTATTTTTGACTTAAGTCGCTTGATAAATACAGCCCCAGGCTATTTGTTTCATTGCGTAAAGATTTATTCTATTATTTAATCATTTTTGTTATGATATAACCTGACTTGCATTCCGGCCGGAATTTTGCGACCACCTGGTGTCATCACTGCTTTGGCTGTGATTCTCGACTTTGTGGCAATGTCATTTCCACTCTGCCCTTCGCAGAGGTGCGAATTTAAATATCTCGTATTATAATTATTTTATAGTCATTATGTATAGCCATTTTGATTATAATTAATAATACATGTAGTTTATAACTATTTAAAAAATTTTTTTTACAATAATTAGTGTTTAAATAACTTATGTCGCCTGACTGAAATCACAGAATTATGAATGTCAATGGATGACATTTGAACCCAACGAGGGAAGCTGGACGTACCTCAAAGGAAGAATGTCTGCCTGTGGCGGGATGGGTTGAGAGAACAAACATCCACAACGCAAAACATTTTTATGTGCTATTTTCCGTTCCAGCCAGTGAAACACGTCTTGTTTATCAAATTACGTGGTGTGTGCTATCCTCTCTGTGGGATAGGGTACATAAAAGACCCCTTGCTGTTTTTCGGTAAGAGTAGCCCACGAAGCGGCGACAGCGGGTTTCCTCTGCGGCCATGTGTCAATATAGCCATGCGTCTGACGTCCAATGACCGCTGATTTATAATTGATGTGTTTCTAGTGGCGTCGTTAAATAAAACAAACGTGTTATCCCTTTACAGCGGCCTAATGTGTTGTCTTATTCCGGCCTGGGTATATCAAATACAGTTTCACGTTTCAAGATGACAACGCGTAAAATCATTATCACCCTCTATAGACATAGCTGGATGGCGGAGAAATTAATGTTTGGCACGTATATAATTAATTTGAAGCTAAATATTATTAAATGTATTAAACTTGTTTAACTCAACGAAGGGTACAGGAAGTTGAGCACAAAAAAAAAAAAAAGAAAAAAAAGAAGAAAAAGCTTAGCAAGTGTGGAGGATAATGTAACCAGCATAAAGCCAGGCGCCTGGACATGCGATAAGTAATACATATCTCCACAGCAAGACGCCCACTGCTTGTTCAACCTCGCCCTCGGGTATAACCGTCAATTGCGAGGCTTAGCGGACGTTAAGAAGACCTCAAAAGCGCGCCATTCTTGGCGACATTGCCTTTTGACATGTTAGTTAGTTATAAACTATTTACGTGCTTATATCCAATTAAGGTTCAAGCACGTCTGTCGTGGTCACACAGTCCAGCCCACGATAGAAGTTAGTGTTAGTATGAGAGGAAACCCGGTACTCAAAATTGATAAGTAGCAAGGGATCTTTCATATGCACTTTCCCACAGACAGGTTAGCGTATACCACGGCCTTTGTTAAACCAGTTGTGGACACTGGTCTGTATAAGTGTTATTACACCTATACCCATTGATCCTGGTGGAGCACTCTGGGGTTGGAGTCGGAAAGTGAGATCCACGAGCAGGATTCGAACACTGTGGTCCGTGGCGTTAAGCACTACACCACGGAGGCCGGTGATGCAATACACTACTTTCACCTGTTTTCTAGGTTTCGATGAAAACACCAAACAAAACAAACTAGTCTAAGCGGTGTTCACGACGGGTGTCACTTGTGGAACAGAATTGTGATTGATTTGGCTGCGATTCTTACCATTTGAATGGAGTTTTCGTTTAGATTAAGTAACCTATATATGTTTGTTTACAGAGCCCATCATACACTGCAATAAGTTCATACACTGCAAACAGAATGTGAAAAACAATCATTCGATAACTGTAATAGAATATGTTAGGATATAATGTTCAATCCTACACATATAGCGAGTCAGTGTCTCATTCAAGTAGTGTCAGTGCGTGTTTATCTTTTATTACATAGGAAAGTTCGACAAGACTGTTTTAGAAATGAAGAGCTCAGCTGACCACGCATGTATACATGTTGTGCTAATTATGTAAATATTTAATATAATTTTCAAAATTGAGTTGATTTTGAATGACGCTTAATTTTATTCTTTTAACAGGAGAGTGTTTCTGTGTGACAAAGGTTAAAGGAACAGTTCTACCACAAACAAAGGTTCGAGGATCGGCGCATTGTTCACAAGACCAAGCTAATTAACCGTTTTGTTGTCAGCGAAGTAAATACATGTACATATATATGTGTGAATAAACATACATCTTGAGTAGTGAAAATAAAACAATATGAAATAAACACCATTGTCATCACCATCATCATTAGTATAGTCATCAGCATTCTCAACATCACCGCCGCCACCATCATCATAATAACCTTAATGATCATTACCTGGACACGTTCCATTGGATTTCGGTAGATCGTTAGTTCAATTTTATTTCTAATTTTAATCTGATTATAATTCAGGGGAGGTTCCACTAACTGTTTTACGATGGGAACCAGGTTGTATAGCAAACGGCACACGAACTTACTAAAAAATGGGCACTTAGTACATGCAAAGGCATTGGAAAATAATCACGTTTACTTTAAATGGTAAAACTATTATATTAATTATAAATTACGTGATTAAAAGTCGACCTGTTCCACCCTTGTAGATCAATCATATATCACAGAATGCATGTACATACATGTACTATCAGGAACGGACCTTTAGGAATTTTAGCACTGGCTTATACCCATGATTTCCAAAAATTATATACTTAAAAAGCAGTTTTTACCTGTTTTTGTTTTCGAGTGCATGGAAGGGTGTTGACCCCCTTAGATCGGCTCCTGGGTGTACACGTATATATATTTTTATAAACGCTGAAATGTAAGTTCTTATTTGGTATCAGATGTTCCAAACTTCAGATTTATTTTGCATATCTGTCAGGACAGGTTTTATTTATCATCAGCTTGGTTTTGTTTACAGAACGATTAAAAATTTAATATAATCTAAAAGGTAAATACGAAATGCTGAATCACCTTGTATAAACTATTCACAAGCATACGTCTTATCTCAGAGGTTAGAATACGATACATATAATCCCATTTGAAAAATATGTCTTTTCCCACGTCAGTGAGAATAAGTTAGGAACAGTGCGCAAAACAAAAGCACATCGTTCTAAAGTAGGATTCAGACGTACACTTTTTTTTTTACAACAGAACGTTTCATCGTTGAATCATTATGAAACATTTTGTCATTTTTGCCGCCATTTTGGTAGCAGCTGACGCGATCGTCTGCTTGCCAGAGATGTGTGCACCATCCAAAGAACCTCTCGAATGTAAAGGCTCGGTAATCAAAGATGGCGGATATTGTGGATGCACCGACGCCTGTGCAAAGGTAAGTAATACACAGATAAAAATACCACCATTTTCAAATATATTGTGATATACACATGTACATGTATATGTAGATCTAAAACCAAATGTGAAAAAATGAAATGACATTGCAAGGGAATCAGTTGATTTTTCAAGGATTTTTATTAATACATGTACAGCCATGTATCTTTGGCTATTCAAGATGTTAAAGAAGTGAACGTAATAGATATATTTTATCTGTTGGCTACATGTCATACACCATCATTGCTCTGATCTCATGCTTTTTCTGCCCGTTTTAATCCTAAAGTTGGAGGGAGAGGTGTGTCAAGCATCATTCTTTCGCGGAATGATCCCAGAAGGAACGTGTGACGAAGGTCTGGAGTGTGCCAAGCAGAACAAAATGGCATTTGGAATGGGAATCTGCACCAAAAAAGTGACCAAACGTATGTACGAGCATGTAAAAAATCGCATGCTATTGACGTATAATAATGCATATATAGTACACTCCATTATAACGTATAATTATATTGAAGAAAAAATAAGAGTTGCAAAACGGATGACACGTCAACACGCATCCAAATACTCACCAGAGACATTGATACAAACGTACGTACAATAACGTACATGTACAGTCAAACCTGCTTGAACGGCCACCTGCATTAAGCAGCCACCTGTCTTAAAGGGTCATCATAATATTCTACCAAATCATCAATTTTAGTGCATTATGACCTGTATTAAAAGCAGCCACCTGTCTTAAGAAGCCACGTTTTGTCACTCCCTTAGGTGGCTGCTTAAGACAGGTTTGACTGTATATTGCGATCGCCAATTGCAAGGTGGGTACTAACATAGAGGTATTTTATACTGTACATAACTTAGTTACAAAAACATACTTAGTTATAGCTGCATATCAACAACCTTGCGCTAGTTAATAGTAATTATTACAGTTATATTTTTAGGAGAAGCGATGAGCCACTGTGAACAGATGGAGCGACAGAATAGGATGATTATGGTTGTCTGGTCGGGGCAGTGGATAGGACCAAAGTGTGACTCAGATGGTAACTTCCTGCCACAGCAGTGCGACAGATCAGGTATTAAAACTAAAAGAAGTTCACAAAGAACAAAAAATTTCTTTAGATTAAAATGAAGAACAAAAATGAAAACATTGATATTTTGTATGTATTAAATACATGCACCTCATAATAGTATGACGCATAATTATTATAGAAGTATATGCACCTCTAACAATCCCTTCTAAAGCACATAATTATAGCGACTTTGGATGTGAGGTATGCGGTTATATCGACACATGGTATCAGACGAAACCTGCTGTCTACATAGACAACTCTTGCCGAATAGCAGCATTTCCCCACATACAAAATAGCTCACACCACGGCCTTTGATATATCAGTTATAGCATCTCGTGGCTAAATGCTGAAAACCCGGTTGTTGATTGTTATTGTTGTTAAGGTTTAAAGATAATGTTGGTTTGTTTAACAGCACCTGGCTCACATTGTTTTATAATCATTACATCGGCTATTCCATGTCCCACGTTTATATTGATTGCCATATGGTTTCAGCACAGCATGTACCTGGCATTAAATACAGAGAGTAATTAGTTAAATTTATTATTTTTCAGGAAAGTGTTTCTGTGTGACACCTGTGAATGGTGACGTAATAAAGGGGAAGACAAACTGTACATAATGAAAACACAAACTAACAAAACAATTTATTGTTACCCGTTTACCTTTAATATTATTATATACTACATGTAGTATATATTTGGATATTGACATGATTAAAAAATATCAATAGTAGCGGTTTCAAAGTGTTTTAGTCTTGTATTATTATTATTATTATTATTATTATTATAAAAAATGTAGGTTTTTGTTTTCAATTTCTCTAACAGTGTGTTACTGGTATGAATTACGGAATAGTAATACCCGATATAATTAAAATGATGATCAAGTAAACAAGATATCAGATTTGCAAATACAAAAACATGGTTTCTTACCAATTTTTAATTCATACTGTAGCATCAGCCATGACGAATTAATTTATTCAAAGGCTAAGTATTAAATACAATTAGGATGTATGCCCAAGTATTTCATACTATATTCTTATGGTAACCAAGAATGAAAAATGTTTCCTTGGCAATATGAAGGCCCAGCACCTAACTGTGAGGGACATTCTATTACATACCTGTGAGCCCTATATTATAACTGATTGAAGGCTCCCCAACTGATAGAAGGCGCCCAGTAATATGATTGACCAGCAGTGCTGCACATTATAATTTATGACCTATTTGGGAGCACTAATTTTGAGAGGGATATTATATGACCTACTATTAAAAGGTACTTTCGCGACATATCCAAGGCGCCTGGAAAGATGATCATCATCTTAACAACACTGGTAACTAATCTATCTTAGGCCTACTGACAGTACCATGAAGCGAACTAAATGTAAATGATGCCAACCATATATATACCAATAATTTTTTTTTATACGTAAATTACTACAATGACAACTATATTTCCTGTCAAGAGCTGAACTTGGCCAGAACTCATGCCCATGACAGACGTCTGCTATATGTAGTATAATATGTACAGCTTGCTCTGAATGTAGACGTTAAACATCTTCACCCTCACCACCCACCTCACCCCGGTGAGTCGGTGACATCGACAATTATATTATTAACTCGTCGTCTGCAGCAGCAGGAGTAGTAGTAGCAGCAGCAGCAGGAGTAGTAGTAGAATGAATGATTTGAAGTTTAAAGTCGCTTCAGGATTATTTCACCTATATGCGACCGAGTAGTAGTAGAAGTAGTAGTACTTAGTAGTAGTAGTAGTAGTAGTAGTAGTAATAGTAGTAGTAGAAGTAGTAGTACTTAGTAGTAGTAGTAGTAATAGTAGTAGTAGTACTAATTATGTAGTAGTAGCAGCAGCAGCAGCAGCAGCAGGAGCCTACAGTGGTGCGAAATTCCAATAATACAATAACATTGTTTCGTATAAAAAGGTAGGGGTCGTTCCTACACCGGAAAATGTGGTCCACAATATATCTGAGCTAATGGTGCCCTAATGGGAAGGCGCCTGATAATATATGAGCGTCAAGGTTCAAAGAAATACGAAATGCAATAGAAAAACACGTATAGATCTAGCACTGAACGAAAACTATATTTTGAAAAGTGCGCACAATATGTTTTAAATCCATGACATAAGAAATCGAAACCAAACATTCACTAATAAATTTTCTGATTAGGAACGCTTTGAACAATGTAAACAAAATCTGAGTTATTTAATTATGGTAAGTCTCAAGTAGCTTATCTTCCACTGGTTAAGAATAATACAAAATAAGGTTCAAGCTTTCAAATACGTGTGTGCGCATTTCTTAACGTTCTTCCAGGGCTTCTAGACATTTTTTTTAATTGACTGGCCATCGGGTCAGTGGATTTGAAAATTCACTGGCCATACTTTAAAATTCACTTGCCCAATTTGATCAATTAATAAAATGAAATCTAATAAAAGAAAGTCAATAACAGTCTAAAAGTAATAAAAACGTTTTATCTTTACCATATTTGCAGTTTAACTTGCACTTGAATAAAATTACATCGGTAGGTAGATTAGTGCCACAAATAGGAAACGGATAACTGGTAGCCCAGTATTTGTTAGTGAAACGTTACAATATAATTATATGCTTTTTTTAAAGCAAACCAAAAGGGGTCACTTGGCTTTTTTTTCTTCACTTTTTTTTAATTCACTGGCCATCGGGCACGGCCAAAGCCATTATTTGGTGGCCCGAGTGAAAAAATCACTGGCCTCGGGCATCGGGCCACCGTAATCTAGAAGGCCTGGTTCTTCTCAGGATATTTTCATATTTTAAAGATACAAACTTGAAATCCAACAGCACCATCTTTTTTATTACGTTGACCAGTCCGCCTTGGACCCATCGGAAATGTTTATAATTATATATATAATTTAGCAGCATCTACATACTCATATTTCTTAGTCTATCCAGTAACCAATCCACTGTTACAAACCAAAAGGAGTTAGATCTGAAAATGAGACGTGCAAGCCAGCCCATTTCGTGCTGCGAAGAAATCACGTGCAAATGGAGATGTGACACCGTGTGGAATGGCGGCCAATGAAAACCCATCCGATTGTCCTGAACGTCTGCTCCTTGTTTCTCTAGAACGTTTTTCCCTATTGACACCATCTCCTGAACAAGACCCACATCACATCCCTTAAGAGTAGAAGAATCCTTTCTATGTTCTTTCGGAACAACTAAATAATGGTGTTTGGTCGCAGGACGAATATCCCGGAACACAACGAAGTTGTCACTCTCGAACAGGAAGTCGGTCTTTTCCGTTCCAGAGACGATTTTGCAGAAAATACATTTGTTCTCGGACATGGTTTTATCACAGCGTTACGCCGTACCACATCTACGTACACGTCTGTTTATGTATCACACACAAAAACGCATCCACGTAGCAACTAAAAAATGCAGACAGACGACGAGCTACTCCAGAAAACACTGACCTGAAACTACCGGTATACATAAGGTTACAAGAGTTAAGTCCCTTGTTAAATGTGATAGGATTCCCTATAAATAATTTATAAAATTAATTGTACTAATGTTAATATTTAAGGCTGAGGTGGAGGCGCGGGAGAGAGTCCCCCTCCTGTTCTAGGGCCGAGGGGTGTATAATTATGTAGATCTATGTTGATGGTGCCATTTGTTTCACTTTCTGGCGATTCTATGACGAACTTCATTGTATGTTTGATAAAATATTTAAATATCAGTATTCTCGCTGGTATATCAGCCGCGGAGTATGGTATTAAAACAGTATGGTGGGGGAAAGTGGAGAAGGGTCCCACGTGTATAGTGTTAAAACATTATATCTTTTGGTAACACAAGTCTGAGCCCCTCCCCCGTTCCTCCGCCCCTGCGGTGTACGCAACACCCACTAAACTTATACAATTAGCGATATCAAAAATTGTGACTTGCTTTTAATCTGTTCTTGCCGAAGTATTGGCCAGTTGGCGCGACATCCCAATGCCCGTGAACATATATAGGGCCTACATGAACGGATTTGAGGGACCTGGACACCTTTATTTGGTCAATAAAGGGGTTTACTAAAATACGTACCGGGTAATTATTGTTTCTATACTGTACCACTTGTTTCTACATACATGTACTATCATTTTACAAATATAATAAATTATGACAAAGAGGTTACTATTAATTGTTAATACAACACAGATCTATACAGACGGTGTTGAAATATTTTGGCCACTCGCATTTTTAAAACAAAAACAAAAGGTCAAAGAACAGCAACAGGCATGCAGCGTGGAAGAGCCACGCCTATTAGACCTAATACTAGTAATAGTGTTAGTCACACTGGTGAACCTAACCGAACTAGGCCATGGTCACAGGTATCATGTGTAGGTAAAATAATCTAGGAGACTGTAATAGATACTAAATGAGTCATTATCTAGTTGTGGTCGTTTTCTAGCCTACGTAATAAAATGTGTGGGCCTGCAACAATGGCAATTCTACATTCGTAGTTTGTATCACTACGGATTGCAAACAAAAAGGTCGATTTAACGTAGTTTAAGTTACTTTATCAACAATGTCATTAGTATTGCACACTTCTTCACTAGGCCCTACTTCAAACTCCCGCAAATTTCTGTAGATGAGGCCCAATGTGGGTGGCAATATATTTCATGTCGAAAATCGTCCTTTTAAACATTGCCATGGCGTATCAGAACAATTTCAGAACCAAACGTTCAAGAAGAATACACTTGTTTCAACATACCAACATTAAATTATTGATTAAAAACGGTTTCTTACCCGCGAAGCAGTTTAACTTGGGTTTCATCTACCTCAGCCATCTTGCTAACATGACCCCCTCTCACCCAGGAAACCGATGTGTCACCAACTGAAATAACTGTAAATATGTCACGTCTCACCGTAACAAACCGTGCATGTATTTAGTGGCCGTCATTTAGATTACAGTATAGCCTGGGGTTGTCGAGCAGACTAAAGTAATCTGTCTACGTTAATAATATAAATAAAGCGATTATTGATATGCCTCAGTTTCCGCAAACAGATCTATGCAGACATTGCGGAGCACACCTGTTCTGGCAATGCATGGCTTTTAATGCCTTATTGTGGGGTGGGATAACCAGCGACTTTTTAATTAACAACACTTAAAATAGTCAAAAATTCTTGTTTAAAAATATAAGTTTTATAGCCCAGATGCCAGGAAATTACGTTTTAAATAGCCAACTCAAGGTTCAAATTTTCTCGGGGGAGCATGCCGCAAACCCACCCTAAGCAACTCCATAACTTTAAACGACCCCACCTCTCAACATCGGGCGTGGGGTGAGGTAGAAATCATACCACGGTTTTTTTCTCTCTCAAATTCGTAAACATTCTGCACGTCTTGTTGGCGTATGGGATGAAACTTTATTGGAGAGGCTGATGGAAAATTTCCTAAAAAGGTACGTTTTTTCTCTGGAAATTGAAACAAATTTGAGTCTGCATTAAAAATGCTAAACTATTCAGGGTTTTGTTCCATCGTTTCACTACAAGTCAGAGTTCGTCTTGTGTTGGGACTTTTAGTTTCCTAAATCACGTATGGTCATTTGATACTTCCAGCATGTAGACATAGTTTCTCACATTTATACATGTATATCTAAAGGGTTTACACACTCGATCGTTAGCTCGGTCTACAATCACGTATTTCGCTTTTGACACATGTTCCAGAATATGTCTGATGTAGTCTACGTTTTGGACACATGCCGCTTGATATATATCACGTACAATAGTTTCAAACTTAACTCTTGGATTGACATCTTTATCAGGAAGTCTGGTTGTTCTACAACCATAAACCATCTCAAAACTAGAATAACCCATGCACGAGTTCAACTTCACAGAGCTTCACTGAGGAGTTAATTGAGAAATCAACAGCACCAACTACATGTATCGTCCCAATTTCGTCATTTGTCATAATATAATGCGTCATTCTTTCTACTACGGGATCTTTCAACAGCATCCGAACAATGATGTGCATAACTGGAAGTGAATTGCTGCGTCATTTGTAACAACTTGCACACGTCTCGCGCGATTTTTGCTACACATTCTGAAACCTGATCACTGAAGATGGTTTGACAGATTCCAAACATTGTCAACAATTGAAATACATGTATAGCAACTGACACAGTTGGGGAATCTTTGTTTGATAAAAGTTTATAATAAGAAATTATAAATACTTGCTAAACATATCATTAGCCGCCAATATATATTCTAGTGTGCATCTCGGTCAGGCTACAAGGCACAATGTGTTGTGTTGTTTACTATTAAGAGATAGTATATAACAGACATCAGTATTAACACGATTACTAGGTGGAAAGGGTCCATAAAAGTGTCCAACACTTGAAATGAAGTGGACGAGATCGGAAAGGCTACACTATTTGATTTGGTATGTAGATTGCTTAATACGCTTCTGGCATATTGTTCACAAGACTTTGTGTTGCCATTCATGTTTTAGAACAAAATTAATGTTCATATCTAAAATTACAAACCATTGACATGGCCAAATGCGTATAAAATTAGCATACATAAGTAGTGTTATCCGTTTTGTAATGGTTAACGCTTCGAACTTCAGGCTGGTAGGTACTGGGTTCGAATCGCATTCGTGGCATATGGGATTCTTAACCCTAGTACCAACTCCAACCCAGAGCGAATGCTCTGCAAGGTTAATGGGTAGGTGTACTTTCACTTACACCGACCAGTGTCCACAACTGGTTCAACAAAGGCCGTGGTATGTACAATCTTGTGTGTGGGAAAGTGCATATAAAAGAACCCTTGTTACTTACTTCTGTCCTGGACAGGCAGTCGAGGCAGCTTGACTGTGTGACCATGACAGACGTGCTTGAACCTTAATTGGATATAAGCACGTAAATAAGGTATATAGCTAACTAACGCCGACCTCCGCGGTGTAGTGGTTAACACTTCGGGCTTCAGGCTGGTAGGTACTGGGTTCGAATCCCATTCGTGGCATATGGGTAGGTATACTTCCACTTACACCGACCAGTGTTCACAACTGGTTCAACAAAGACCGTGGTATGTACAGTCTTGTCTGTGGGAAATTACATGTAAAAGATCCCTTGCAACTTATCATTTCGAAGTAGCGGGTTTCCTCTATCCTACTAACACTAACTTCTGTCCTGGCAGGCAGTCGAGTCAGCTATGCTCGAACCTTAAGAGGATATAAGCACCTAAATAAATTATAACTAACTAACGCCATGGGTACAGCGTCGGCATTGGGTTCCTGCCTTTGATGATTAACCGTACGTACCGGGTGCCTAAGGCTTGAGTGGACTAAAACTACCCCGGTAGTGCAGTCAATACATAAGGAGGAAAACACCTGCACATCCGGTTTTAATGATATCGGTCGTGATTTGAACAACAAACTTTTGTTTTGGTTGAGGAAATATGGCATTAACTGAAAAATTTACAGGAAAGTTAACTGAAGAACTTGTCCTCGCTCGAACAAGAGCTCCGGATTTAGAAAGCGTTCGGAAATTAAATTGTTGGTAAGTGGGACAACATTGGAATGATTGGTCTTTTGCTTTTTTGGTGGTGTTCGGACTCGGAGGGGATGCGGGCTAAAACGGCACCGTGCCAAAACGGCACCACTTTTTGATGGCGAAAACGGCCCCACACGCGGACATTCTATCTCTGGACTATGTCCTGCTCTCAGAAAAGTGTTTTTAATAATTTTTTATTGCAATTGTATCTTGGAATTGACTCAATTATTCATGTTAAATATTTTCTTTTACATACACCCGTGTCTTGTAAGTCTGCGCGGCATGTAAGTCTGCGCACGTTTTACGTTGCATAGTTTCAGTAAACAAGTTGCGTTGATCACTTGTTTACAAACAAAGATGGTGAATTTTATGCCTAAATAATTGGTTAA
>JAULBR010087556.1:0-12826 GCA_032355825.1 Melanodrymia aurantiaca
TTGCTGTCATTCGTGGAAGAGTAGCCTATGTGGCGGCAGCGGGTTTCCTCTGTGACCATGTGTCAATATAACCATGTATCTGACATCCAATAACCGCTGATCTATAATCGATGTGTTTCTAGTGGCGTCATTAAATAAAACAAACTTTACTTTACCTATTTTCAACTCTCACCTGTACATTGTAATCCTGAGCCTTCATGCCCGGTCCTGCAGGTACAAGTATACGATCCATCTGTGTTAGCACAGTCTGCATTGGTGCTACACTTAGCTGTTCCCAATAAACACTCGTTCTTATCTGAAGAAAACCAGTATGATAGAGAACAGCCTGCCAAATAATACTATAGATGTTGATATGATATAATTATACAGGATACGAGAACAAGTTTACGATTGAGGACGAAATAGATTTGACGACAGAAACATTCAACTCATTTACAGGACTTAAAAAGTGTTATACCAATTTTATTACATGAACACTGTTGATAGAAGGATCTATTTATCGAGACCATTTGAAACTAAGTAAGCTTTGCTGACACAGTGTGCAGACGACTTTTAGAATTATTACCGGTATTAGTTTTCTGGATATGTAGCGACAAATGTGAAAAAACAAACCTGCTGACTAATGATAGGGGAAACGTAAATGTTAAAGTAATTGGTATTAATTTATTTAAAATGTTACACTAAACAGGACTGAAATGGAGTAAATCTACACCCAAATGTGGTAAACCCTGGGTGAAATACCAATTTTCCTTTTATATTTTTAAAAACTATTATATTTGTAAGCATGTAATACATATGATATTTTATTTTTTTGTGAATCTCGAACATGTTATCAGTTTTCATTATCCCATCACAAGTTTTGATTAAAAATTATTAAACTATTATCCAATCCAAGGGTTATTTCAACAAACCTGTGACGACAAATGATGGTCATTCAAATATTTTCTAGATGTTATTTTCAGGAATGCAGTTCGCATGAAATAATTTTTATTTTATACCATGTCTAGCCAAAATCAATGACACTATTTCCTGTCATGTTATACACACAAACGAAGTCTATTTAAGTACAATGTATCATTAACAGAAATGTATCAGAAACTAGACCATCTATCTGTGAGCATATACATTTATGAAAATAAAATTAATGTTTAATACTTCATGGTATTTGTCATGTCCGTCACGATTGTTTCTCTTTGTTATGTAAATAAATGCAAATATTATCAGATTTCATTTAATTTTTTACTGCAAATTGAAATTCCTAACAGTTGAATTATCTAACAACATAGTGTTTCATCTTAACTGACCAAAATGATGAATAACAATCGTGACGGATGTGACCAATACCATGAAATGTCCCACTAATGGATCCACCCTTGCAAACAAATCTGCAAGTTATAACTGTAACTAACCGCGACAGAATTGACCATTTCCTATGTATCCCGCCTTGCAGAAACACTTGAAGGATCCTTGAGTGTTGACACACGTGGCGGACCTGTGACAGACATCCGCTCCAGCTCCAAGAGCGCACTCATTCTTATCTAATGACAACCATTAAAATAACAATTATTATATTGATGATGGAAAATGAAAACAATCAAGTTGAAGGTTCATGTGAGGATCAGATGGAGAAGAGACAAGTTGAAGGTTCATGTGAGAGTCAGAGAGATAAGAGACAAGTTGAAGGTTCATGTGAGGGTCAGAGAGAGAAGAGACAAGTTGAAGGTTCATGTGAAGATCAGATGGAGAAGAGACAAGTTGAAGGTTCATGTGAGGGTCAGAGAGATAAGAGACAAGTTGAAGGTTCATGTGAGGGTCAGAGAGAGAAGAGACAAGTTGAAGGTTCATGTGAGGGTCAGAGAGAGAAGAGACAAGTTGAAGGTTCATGTGAGGATCAGGGAGATAAGAGACAAGTTGAAGGTTCATGTGAGGATCAGGGAGATAAGAGACAAGTTGAAGGTTCATGTGGGGGTCAGAAGGATAAGAGACAAGTTGAAGGTTCATGTGAGGGTCAGAGGGAGAAGAGACAAGTTGAAGGTTCATGTGAGGGTCAGAGGGAGAAGAGACAAGTTGAAGGTTCATGTGAGGGTCAGATGGAGAATAGACTCATTGAAGGTTCAATTGAGGAATAGGAATACAATGAAAAGTTGGAGTGTCAGTGAAGATTGAGTGATCGAACCACTGACACAATGGGTGTATTTTGCCAGTATATATTCAATGAACAGTGGTTACATACCAGCACAGCTTCTTCCATTGCCAGTGTATCCAGATTTGCAGATGCATACATTGCCCCCAACACGGTTAAAGCAATCTGCATTGATATGACAATCGTTTGTACCCAATGCACACTCATCACCAACTGCAATTAGAAAATATTTAAGGAACTAAACAAAATCATTTTCATTATTAAACAAAGTGCATATTATCAAACCAGCATAACATTGAAAGTAATCATTCACATTAACAAGATAAACGTACATGTAATTACCAAGTTAAAATGCTACAAACAATTAAGTTATTAGATACAATTAACAAAACACACTAAATAAAAATTAGACAAACATGTAATTGCAACATGTTACTTGACTATTGAAGTTGTGCTGTTAGCATAGAGGGTGATGTTTTCTAAAACATTGCAGCTATAAGTGAATGATTAGTCTTCATTAGTAGGTTTGTATTCAGTGATCACATTGCTTACATACCAGTAGGGGAGCGGGACGTAGTCTAGAGGTAGAATGTCTGCCTGTGGCGGGATGGGTCGAGGGATCGATCCTCCACAGTGCAAAACATTTTATGAGCCATTTTCCGTTCCAGCCAGTGGTACACGACTGGTTTATCAAATTCTGTGGTGTGAGTTATCCTGTCTATGGGATAGGATACATAAGACCCCTTGCTGTTTTTCGGCAAGAGTAGCCCATGAAGCGGAGACAGCGGGTTTCCTCCGAGACCATGTGTCGGTATAACCATGCATCTGACGTCCAATAACCCCTGTGTTTCTGGTGGCATTGTTAAATAAAACAAACTTTACTTTACTGATATCCAACTATTGCACATAAATAACTATGGAAAAAATTGTTTTTGTTGTATCATATGGCGGCAGTGGATTTCCTCTGTGACCAAGTGTCATTATAACCGTGGGTTTGACATCCAATAACAGTTGATTAATAATCAATGTGTTCCAGTGGTGTCGTTAAACTTGTTACTCATGTGCTACTGCTTTAGCATGTGTAGATATAAATATATCAATAAAGCTTTGTATAAAACATTTTTTATTCTTTTTCAGCCACTTGTGTGGTTTACTAACTAGAATTGTGGAAAAAAATAAATTCCACTTCCGGGCCTACCTAACTGTGTTGCTGGGATATACCAGTATGTGGATCTGTGGTAGCTAGGTTGGCTACGATTAAAACGAACATCTTTTTCCCACCCTGTAATTACTAATTGATAATAATAATTCATAATGTCTCTTGCACCGTTTTGTCAAACAATTACATGAATCTATTTTTATCTTGTAAAGGCTAAGAAATACACAACAACAATATGAAAACTCATTATGGAAACTTACTTCATATTTTGGCGCAATTCTTTTGCATGGACCACACCAATCAGCATAGAAGTCAACAACCACGAGCCCTGAGGCATCTTTGAGAGCAGCGTCGAATTGAGCCTGGAACGAGAACACTTACAAGATATTCACAATACAAGATGTACATACTAGGGGTGTTTCAAAATACAGGTAACAGGGGTCAAGCTCAGAATTTTTTTTTAATGTGTGCAGGTACAGGTGATATTTTCTGGTTATTAGCTTTCCTGGTAGTTAGGTAGGATGTGTCAACACCAAAAGTATAACTAATCTCCAATCAATTGAATACACTATACCTACTCCTGGGTAGGTTTAAGGACTGTTTAACAACTAACTGGTAACATAATAGATATATGTATTTTGAATTGAAACTTAATAATACAAAATAAATGTATTGTATTACAGGGGCAGATCCATGAAATTGAGTTGGTGGGGTGGGGGTGTCCAGTATGACTGGCGAAACCAGACACGGGGAGCCTCAATAGCCAAACCGTTGTCGGGGGCATAGGACACGTTTTGGTGTGGTCAGGTTGCTTAGATTTTATCAAATTTAGATTCTCCAAAACTCCTTTCAGAGATTAAAAACTTTTAATGTCAATTGACGCCCATTAATAGGTGCATTGCACATGTATTATATAGTATTATATATATGTCACTTATATAAAACTAGTTTATAAATATGGTTGTTAACCTTTTGTCAAACACTTCCCCGTCGAATGCCGCAAAAGCAATTTTATACATGTGCTTGTTTGTAAAATAATTGTGATTATCACCACCACATAATTATCGAAAAGTACTGATTTCCTTAATGCACTTTTATACGATCTATAAACACCCAGTATCTCCAAATTTTCACAACCAATTTTATTCCCGTCTGGCACAGATGAACATGGGTTGGTGGTGCTTGGGAATTTCCATAACGTTGTTTTATTTCTGTGGAAGGCCATATCGGCCACCTGTCTTTATGTGAATAAACGGCGTAGGAATACATTTCGTCATACAAAAACAGTTCAAATTGAAGTTTGTGTTGCGTTTAAAAATAGTTCATGACTTGAATGAAATGAAACATGGATTATTTTATATATTAATGTTTCTAGAACGAAATAAAATAAAATATTAAACTGTTTATTATGAATATTAATTGAATAATTGTATAGAGGGCTTTATTCACACCGCTATAATTATATATATACATGTGCTCTTCAAATGTAAAAATGAAGATAATACGATTAAGGCATTTATAGCACTTCATAAATAATCGTGCTCACCATCATTCACGGTTGTTTAGAGTTACTTTTATTATGTCTGGTAAAACAACTTACATGAATGTTTCTACCTTGTTGCCTGTGAAAGTAGAGTTAACCAGTAATTGTACAGCAGAAGAAATATTTTTCTTCATTAATGGGAGATTTTGGAAATGAAAACGCTGCTAATTTTCAGATTATCTCGCAGTTTGGTGTGCAGGTTTCTGTGTTCCCACCTTACTTGCTGTATCACAGCTTTATGTAAAGTCTCATAGTTGTAAGTGTTATATTTTGCTATTTTAATATGTATTTGTGATATAGGCTACAACAGTTACTGCAAATAAATCAATCGCACAAACAATAGTTAGTCTAATTAACCTGAAAAAAAATATTTTGTAAATGTGTGCACACGTAAAAAATACATGTGTGTAAACAGGAGCCGGTTTTTAATCATGAACTCACACGAAGAATTCAACTTTCCATCTTTAGTTTAGAATTCTCCATTGCGTTTCCATACGATTTTCATCTTGTTTTAATCGCCGCAAAAGATTATGGGGTTTATTGATAGAAAGTATGAAACAATGTGATACTTTGTTATTGTTTACATTCGGCTTACTTGATCGGGTTGGCAGTTAATGTCTCCCAAAATGTTCTTCTAGTAAATGGCCATATTTTACTGTAAAATTGTGTGTGCATATAATTTAAAGTATGTTCTTTCCAAAATAAAAAAAAAGTATTTATAAAATAGGCGGGAAACGCCATTGTGTAACTATGAGACTGTATCGATAAAACGTGGTTATATTCGGATCCATTGCATGAACTAAATCATGAATTGCAACTGCTGTTGTCGAGCTTTCATGTATAGCCCACCGCTCCTTCACGTCGTATATATATGATTCCAGCGACTAAAATGGTACAAGAGGAAGACAGATACATCAGTATCTGATGATGCAACAATTACTTTTCGAAACTGATCGACAGCAAAGTATGGTTGATATAAAACAGGATAGTCATTGATCAGCTTCTTCGCGACAACATTGTAGCAACATTTTACCAGCTGTGCAGGTCTTAAGTCGCTGTGATACAACGAATAAGGTGGGAACACAGACGTCTGCACTCCAAACTGCGAGAAAATTTGAGCTGCTTTTATCCATTTACAAATCTCCCATTGCAGATGAAATTTCTTCTGCTGAACAATTACTGGTTAAATGGACAGTCCCGACGTTTAAGTCATGTGCCGCCGTACGTGCGCGTCTTATGCCATTTGTAACAACATTATTTCTGGCTAATAGAGTATTTCTTATTACTAAAATTAACTTTTACTTACATATTATTACTTACAATATCAATATACGTATATCCTATGTATTTCGGGACATTCAAACTGTTATACATGTAGTACCCGGTAGCTTACTGTGTTCTTTTGTCTAAAATAAATTATTGTAGGCTCATATTAATCTACTACAAACGCATTAGATATACATAATATATTGATATTGTAAGCAATAAAACGAAAGTAAATATTAATTTTACTAATAAAAATGCTGTATTAGCCAAAATGCGTAAGTTCGGTGTCACTCGTCTTCAAACTCGGGACTGTACCTTTAACTGTACTTCCACAGCCAACAAGGTAAAAGCGTTCATGTGAGTTGTACTACCAGACATATTAAAACATACTTTCAACTCTGGACTTTGAGAAACTGTCTACCACATCTGGTAGCATTCATCTCAGAGCAGATGAAGAAGGACATCTTTCACTTGAGATAACAAATGGTGATGTAATACATGAAGACTCCTATAGATACCCTGGAGTTCCATTGATCAAATGCGAGAATTCGATGATCTGTCCGCTCAGTCAGAAACATTACTTGCTGAGAGTTCTGCAAATGTGAGACTGGGACGTAGCTCAGCACAAGAGCGTGTCCTCCTCAACAGACCCATTTGGTTATTTCCCATTCCAACCAGTGATCCACGACTGGTATATGAAAGGCCGTGATGTATGCTATCCAGCTTAGGTGAAAATGCACATAAAAGATACCTTGCTTTTATTTGAAGAGTAGCCTGTGCCGACATTGGTTTTTTCTGTGACCATGTGTCGATATAATCGTGCGTTTGAATCCAATAACCGCTGATTAATAATCTATGCAATCTAGTGATGTCGTTAAACAAACAAACTTTATTTATCTGCAAATGTGGTTCTTCTGAAGAAAGCAAAAAAACTGTTAAATACATTGAATGTGAAAATTTCGATTTTTGGCTCATTTTATGAAATATTACTAATCTATATGACCCGTTTCAATTCATATATTTAACAGTTTGCCAGTATTATTGGCATATTATTTATTGGGGCATAGCATGCGAAAAAATTGTAAATATAAAAGTTACACAATGAATTTGTGATCCATTATATGCATTTCAGTGGTATTTTTAGCAAAAATGGCTGCCTTCTTGAATTCAAGATGGCCGCCTTATCCGCACCACATGACCAAACTTTTTTTTAACAATGGAACATTATTAACTAATATCCAGTCTCAAACTGAGGGCACATAAATTGCATACGAATGTTAACACAGCTCCTAGAGTAGGTCATGTCAGACAGAAATCTAAACAGTTCATCTCTATACAGGAACCATTAAATGTTTAATTACATGCTTGATAACAATCTTTTGACGATAAATCTGGGAATAGTGTGTCAATTGATGGACTCCAATTTTATGTTCAGTGAACCGACTGTTGAATCATCATGAACACTGACATGGGAATTACAGAACATTAATGTTTCATTGCAGACATGTGTATTGTGGTAAATTTGCAATGAAGTCATTACTACATAGCTGATCATATTATATGGTAAAAATGTTGTTAGTTTACTGTATGTAATAAGCATATTTTTTTTACAAAATAATGTTCAATACATATATAAACACGGTTCAGAGGGTAGGATAGTCAGTAACCCTAGTCTCGATGTTTCCAACATTTTAATGCACACTGAGTATTTTAAAACATATTGTGTGAATATGTGTAGTTAAATTTGATTTTATTCATTACAAATTTAATAGCCAAATATTTTAACTTTAATATCCACGTTATAAATTTGAGTGCACCAGACCAAAAATAATGTGTACATAGTTACACCACTGTCGAGGTACATGTAATTACTATTAATTTTTTCTTCTGAGATCATGAGTAGAAATCAACATTTGTTTGACATCCAATAGAGGATATTTGTGGATGATTGTTTGTCAATCATTAATAATTACTGTATAGTCTCAGTATTACATTAAGTAAGTGGACTTTCAGAGTATTGCCAGAAGCAATGATGTAGATCAGATTTTTCTAACAGAGTGGCGTGGTCTGGCTCAGTGGTAGACCATCCATCTCATGAGGTTGAAGGTTCAATCATCCTCTTCATATCTCTTTAATAAGTATGTAACCATGACCTCGTTATCAGAGTTTTGTTAACAAAACAGAATTCAAAACAGATCATATTGTTTTTATTTTTGAAAGTTCAATATTCCTTCCAGTACCAGACACTGAAACTTGACACATAAGCATACATGTCATTACTTTTTACATCATTCATATCATTAAGTTTTCACAAGCCACTTTTATTATCACACAAAGTATGTATGTTATATGAATATAGACATATAAACCAATCGTAATCTTGGGTTTTAACCTGTTGCAGAGAATTTATTTCGGGAAATGTGTGTGAAAATAGTGTTCACACAAGTATTATTTGCAATTATGTGCATGTTCAATTCGCACAATAATAAAACATGACCAAACAACAATTTTGGGAAATTTGCATCAGTGTCAACTGAGACATGTGCATACCTGGTATAACATATCAGGGACAAGTCCTTTTGTAGATGATTTGTCTGACAAGAGTCTCAAGAAAATCAAACAATGGGGAGATTATCTTGAGACGAGTGTCCTGCCAGAGGGTAAAATGCCATACTCAAAAACATAATTTGTGGTAAAATGCCTATACCCAACATTTTTATTTACTATCATTAGTTCATGATTAATGTGGACTTTAAAAGATTACAAATTCTATTTTGTTGATATGTATAGCAGTACATTTTCACAATTAAAGAGCTGTGCACAGTATTCTATTCCTTACATACCCAAAAACATTTTCAAAATAAATCCGCCGTTTCCAACTAAACAATTTTTATCTACGGCTCAAAACATGACCCGATTTTACCCACTGCGTGCATAGCCTTGCAATGTACATATTTGTGCAAAATGCGTGAGATCTTTGCGGGACAGCCAATCGCTAGCCTTTAAAAATCGATCTGAGAATACTAATGAAGCAGTGACACTGAATGACCCGAGTGACCCCGTCAACAACAAATTGTTATTATAAAATTATAGCAATATCGAGCACGGGTGTAGGAAATATTAGACCCATATATATTGATAAACTGATAATCATCTCTCATAATGATAGTGTTATATGCATACAGGTGGAATGAATCCTGAAGATTTTTAACTATCGAAGAGTGTTTGGGACGATTAAAAGTTATTCGTATCTAGCGAAACCGCATTAAAACAGTTCCACTAGACCTAAATATTTTCAACAAACTACAGAGAAATTTCAGATTGAATAAATGTGTCTGAGGGATCTTAAATTCAAATCAATTAGCACCCGCATTGTAAGGCTTCTCCTTCCATAGCGCCATACCCATTTTTTTCTTTTCTGGCGGAAACTCTGCATCTACAAAAGCACGAAACCCAGACATATTTTCTTATAATTTTAGTATAAAATGCATAATACATTGCATTTGTTTCCTACAAAAACAAAATTTGGTATGATGACATCACTCCAGTGTCAGCTGACAAAATATTATTACATAACATTATACATATGTAGCAATTGCCTAGCTTATAAAATGATGTATTCAAAAGTATGAAAATAATGCATTACCGTCTAGGGATGTGTGCTAGACAGATTTTTAAACATGGATTTCCAGCACAATTCTTCCAGTTGATTGCACAAGAATACAACGGTCACTTCCTCTTGTTAGTTCGAAAAAGATAAATGCAAATTTCACTTCCATGCATGTGTAACGTAATTATTTAGGCATTTCTCTCTATAATCAATAACAAAAGTCTTGTCATTGGGACTCTGAAACCACAGTCAAATAGAAGTGTTCTGATGCATTCATCCATCCGTAGCTTTGTAATGATCTTCGTCTATCGTGGAATAGATGTGTCCCTCACTGCTCAGAAATTCCACTGCTTCTCTGTAACAAAACAATATCAGTTAGTCAAAACTTTTACCCACATGAATTTTTGTTATCACCCAAACCAGAAAATATATATTTGCTAAAAAAAAGAAGGTATCCTCGCGGTATCGGTTTCGGACACCATAAGACGCGTACGGAAATAATTTTTATAAACATAACTTAAAATCTTTCGGAATTTAAATGACAGACACCAATTCAACAATTATTACGATTTTTGTTTCATATTTTCAACTTACTCTTGTGTAGGCTATTACAAAATGGTTATTTGTGACGTCGGTAGGCCTATTAGTTTCGGACACCTCCTCGGTGTGACCAATTGTGACCGAAGTAAGTGAATCCAATCAATAAATGTAACTCTAAACAACCGTGAGTGATGGTGAAGCACGATTATGTATGAAGTGCTACAAATGCCTTATTCGTAATATCCTCATTTTTACATTTGACGAGCACATGTATATAGCGGTGTGAATAAAGTCCTCTATACAATTATTCAATTGATATTCATAATACAACAATTTAATAGTTTGTTTTATTTCGTTCTAGAAACATTAATATATAAAATTTCATTTAAGTCATGAAATATTTTTAAACGCAATACTAACATCAAACTGAATAGTTTTTGTATGACGAAAAGAAAAGTAGCCTGCATGTATGTGGCAGCAGAAGGATTTTCTCTGTGACCAAGTGACCATATAACCATGCGTTTGACATCAATAAACACTGATTAGTAATCAATGTGTTTCAGTGGTGTCATTAAAACAAACATACTAAATGCGTTCACACAAGATGAGAGGAGCTAATCCCGTCTTGCACTCTTAGTTAAGACTAAAACAAATAATGTCTTTCCGCTTTCATCCTTGAAACAAAAATAGGATAAGTAGATCTAAAAATGTTCGTTGAAAAACTAGGGTCGCAGCATAAATTTAGGATCGATAAGGAAACAGGAAAGACACATTTTGTTAAAGATCTTATTGCCAATAGAAGTTTTCACAAAGCAGTATACTTGATATCTTTTTCAGCAAACTTTTTCAGTTCCATACAGATATCGATAATGCTGGCTCCAGCATCTGAGAGATTGTTCTTTATTATCAGTTGAAGCTGCAAAATAAATAGAAAACATTTGTTTTACTTACAAGTGCAAATTATACATTTTGGATAAAATGGTATACCAGTTTTCAGACTTTTATAATAATTATTCAATTATCAGATCTATGGGTTTCTGAGATGTTTTAATATCCACTTACTAAGGATAGTTGTTAATGGTTTTTAAATTTAAAATTGAGGTGCATCTCAAAATTTGAAATATTCGATATGGGATTGACAAAAAGTGGTGTATGAAAGGTGATGTTAAATACTGAAAACACCAGAGAACTGCCAGAAACCAGACGAAAATTCTGATACCATATTTCATTTAATATTCTCATATTTTTAATTAAATTATTCTATATAAGTTTTTGGCTACCTTTCCTCTCATTTTAACCTGTTTTCCCATTATCTACACATATTTGCTGCATGGGTCATTCCATGTCAAATCACCCAAATAAAAGGGAAAATGTTACGATTTTGACCAAAACGGGCGTCGCCGCATATTCAAATGACCATATCTCAGTAACCAATTGGTCAATCTTGATGAAATAAGAGTAGGTTAAATAGTGGTGACCTTTTGACCTTTACTTTGACCTTGAATTTGGCGAGTTCCTAGACGTCAGACCACGTGTAACCGACATTAACTTTCAGCAGTGTCTCAATTATTCAAAAGAAATTGATGTGGATTCATGTAAGTAAATCACGTTATCATTAGGTGAACTATATGTCACTTTAGCAGACAATACAAGGAAAACCTAACAGAAGAAACAAACAAAGAGATCTTCATATTTTGTAACAAGTTACAATATAAATACTAGCTTTGAGATTAAAAGATGTATAAAAATAACATTACCTGTGACTGTAATGGACTAAGGCCTGATATAGCACTGCCACTGTTCACATTGTTGTTTGTATTCATTCGAGTTGGAACTGAGTTAGTGTTGTGTGACTGCTGAACAAAAATATACTGTATTATTAATAACATATAATAATCATTTTAATACAACTATAGCATATAAGCCTATTTTTCATTGATTAATTTTTGTGATAAATCGGACGATTGATGTATGCTGTCATTGGCAACAAGCACTCGTTCGGCAGTTAACGCTGTCTTTCTGCTGTCGCTTAGCCTCATATATGGTGTTTTCATGGGTATCTCAATTCCGCGTCTTCTATTTCGTATATTAATACATACAATTTGCATACAATTGCTAACATTAGGTGCAGATCATATTAAGTTTTGGCCATATTAATCCACCATAAGCCAATTTCTGAAATGGATCTGGTCACAAATCACGTTTTTCTTAATGATGGTACTACCATCGCCCTTGTTAGGGAAGCCTAGATTTTGCCTGAAAGGAACGCGAAAATCATCTAAATGTGACATACATATCATTTGTATTTAAAAGGGATAATAAAAAGCATGCATATGTTGAATTGGCTTACAACGAAGCAACAAAGAACCACCCAATGGTTATTAGAAAAAGACGATGAGGCAAATGACATCATGTGAAGATGCAAAAAAAGAAGATGATGTCATACCGTTACTACATTGATTTTATTACAAGCGTTTTCATTGAATGGATGTTGCTATGATAAGAAATGAGAATAGAAAATTAAGTTTTTAAGATTTTGAGGATTTCTGTAATAAAATAACAATA
>JAULBR010087567.1:0-23003 GCA_032355825.1 Melanodrymia aurantiaca
TCCTCTGTGACCATGTGTCAATATAACCATGCGTCTGACGTCCAATAACCGGTGATTTATAATCGATGTGTTTCTAGAGATAACTGTAATGAGAACGGTCTATAAACATATCAGTATCCCACTCGTCAATATTCTGTTAAATAATTTATTGTTTGGAGATGGAGGTATTGGATCATTATTGTATAGCCTCGATCTGTTTAGTTAACTTGCGAACACTAACTCACGCCCGCTCAGTTTGGTAAGTGGTTATGTATTAGCTAACATTAGGGCAGCACTACCTATAAAATACTTACCTGTGATTGTCCATTGACATTATGGGTGTCCTTGTCAATACCCGTTACGTATAAATATTCTTTATTTTGTCTAACATCTATACCTTTTCTGTTGTAGGGACTAGTGGGAAATAGTAAGCTTAATCTGTTATGTGTCATGGGTTACTTTTGGGACCATCTGTCAACATAACCGTATGTTTGATATCCAATGGATCGATGATTATGAATCAATGCGTTCCAGCGGTATCGTTAAACAAACCAATTTATGTTTCAATACTACCTTGGCCCTCTCACAAAAATAGAATAATCCACACAAAGCAACGCGCGTGCGAGTGCGAGCAGAAGTTTTTTTTTTTCTGTATCCATTTTTCCCCAGAGACATTGGCGTATTCCAAGTATTATACAGTAACAGGTTGATAATAGAATGATCTCAATGGAATTATGGTTTAACTATAATTATAGAAGGAAATTATGCATAATAATAATTCATATTTTCTATTTTTGCCAACTTGCGTAATTATGAATGGTAACGATCGAAAAATCTTAACAGACTGAGTCGCTATTAAAGTCTGTACGTGATGGCCGCCGATTGCATGATCATGATGATGATGTCTACATTAGTAGTGACAAAGTAACTATAATTCTTGCTTTCTTCAATATTCTTTGCCAGAACCCTATCCTTGGTATCGCTTTAATTATTGGGTTACCGATAATGCGCTTGAGGATATAGTATTACATGTATCGGCGGTTACCTTTATGGGTTTATGAAAAAGATAGTTTGTTTAACGAAACCACTGGAACACATTGGTTATTAATCAACAGTTATTGGATTTCAAGTGCATGGTTATATCATCGACGCTTGGTCATAGAGGAAACCCGATGCTACTACATAGACTACTCTTCTTCGAATAACAACAAGGGATATTTTATGTACATTTTCCCCACATACAGGATAGCACAGTTGTAGATCACTGGTTGGAACGGAAAATAACCCAATGTGTCCACTGAGGAGGGTCAAACCTATCGAACATCCTCAGCTCTACCGCTGAGCTACTTCTTGTTCCCCATAACTAAGTTACAGTGTCCACCACAATCACAATGCATGAGATCCTACTTTATATAACCGTTCACTATTAGTATAGTTGTTCACTATTAATAGAGTTCATGGAAAGTCTTCCGAATTTTCCCCCCACCTATCTATCAAGCTAAAGAGGGTTTTTTTGATGGGGCTTATAAAGAAAAGAGGGGCATGGTCTTTTGGGGGGAAAGAAAGAAAGAAAGAAAGAAAGAGAAAGAAAGAAATTTTTAAAAAAATCTTTTTTTTCGGTACCTTTTTTTTTTTTTTTCATTTATATCTATTTCATATATACATTCATCATATACAAAGCATATTATAAACATGTTACATATAAATACAATTTTATACTTACATACCAGTTCCGGGATTCGAACTCGATCTGGATTCAGCTCTGGATTCTGTTCGCTTCCATTTATCCGACTGCTCTAAACTGAATTGTTACAATCTGTTGTCAATTTGTTGTAGTCATTCATAAGATAGACACTTACGGAATAAACCGATTAGTTCCGAATATTGTCGGAATTATTGATAGTGATTTCTAAAAGATATTTTCATGTTAAGTTTGTGTTGCACGCGTACATCCTACGCACCCATATTTTACGTATTTCATAGTTTTCACGTGCAGTTAGAAGCTATAAAAGAGAATGCTGTGGATAATTCATTCCTTTAGAAAATAGTTATCGGTAATGGAAAGTGGAAAAAGAAAGATCGTGAACGATAGTAATAGTGAGAAAGTGAAAGCTAAGAAACGGGGTAGCATAAAAAAGTTGAATTTTTTTAATCTCTTTAAAAAGCTAGAGACACCACAAAGTACCATATCATTTTGCCAAGAACTTAAACTTTTACCAACTACTGTACAGTGCCCCTCTTGTGGTGAGAGTCTGACGAAACTTTATGAAATAAAAAGAAAGTCGACCAAAACGACTGACTACCGTTTCCAATGTAACAAACGACAGTGTAAAGGAGGGAAGGGGAAAAACCAAGTCCAATTAAGGACCGGTACGTGGTTTGCGGGGGCGAAACTTTCTTTCAGAAAGAGTTTGCTCTTATCGTATTGTTTTATCAAGAAACTTGATTATAGACACGCGATAGAAGAAAGTTCTATATCGTCAACGGACGACACCGACGGAGAGGACAGAGTATTGGTCACTTCATCAGAAACAATCAGTGATTATTACAGTTATTGTAGGGAGGTGTGTGCGTTTATTGTCGAATCGGAAAGTTGCAAACAAATAGGAGGTGTAGGAAAGACGGTTGAAATTGACGAGGCTAAATTTGGAAAGAGGAAATATCAACGAGGACGAGTGGTGGAGGGACAATGGGTGGTAGGGGGCATTTGTCGGGAAAGTAGGAAAGTCTTTCTGGTACCTGTGGAGAAACGAGATGCAGGTACCTTGATGAGCATCATAGAAGAATACGTTGCCAGTGGGACACACATAATAACTGACTGTTGGGCCGCTTATCATAGTATTCCACAAAGTGCTAACCAGTATACCCACTCAACTGTCAATCATTCGGAGAATTTTGTTGGTATGTATAACTAAACCTAAAATAATAGAACGTATACCTAACCATAAAATAATAGAACGTATACCTAACCCTAAAATAATAGAACGTATTACTAACCCTAAAGTATAGAAGTTTTAGATAGATAGCTAACCCTAACCCTAACCCTAACCGTAAACAAATAGTAGAACGTATACCTAACCCTAAAATAATAGAACGTATACATAACCATAACATTTTATTCGCAGATCCGAAGTCCGGTGCATGCACCAATCTCATCGAAAATACATGGTGGTGTATTAAGAGGCAGCTACCTAGTACCCATACAAGGAAGAGCAGTTTCGATCTGCATCTGACGGAGTATATGTACAGGTGTTTACGTGGTCGAGACCAAGAATACGAGACGTTTCTCGACGACTGCGCCCGCCTATACCCTTGTTGATGTAAGTGTTTTAGATAGTAGTTTTGACATTTTCATATTTTAGTAATGGCTGCCGAAGAGGGATCCTTTTACCGGTGCTATGACATGGCATGCATTTAATGACATTGCAGGTATGTTATTTTCCAAGTTTTGATATTGGAAAATCTAATAATGTTTAGGATAACTTGTTGCCAAAGTTTTAAAGGAATATATTAAAAAAAAAACATATGGCAGGGGGAAAATTCGGACGACTTGCCGAGTTCATTACTGGGTTACAGTTTACCATTTTATCTCCCAATTTATCCTGAAATTTTTTTTTTAATCACTTTTGTCAGTTCAACTATTTTAAAAGACTGAGTCTGAAATTATTGCAATATTTTCCTTTACATTTCTGTTGATTTGAATATAAATAATATACCCAACTCTCTTGACGGAACAACTTATTTTGTTTATATCCATTCACTAATTTTTAATGCTTGCATTTCACTGGGCTTTCTATTTTTAATGGATTTACTTAAAAAATGTATTATTGAAATTATATTTTTTAATGTATTTTCTTAAAATCATATTTATGGCACAATGCCTACATGTAGTTTTAAGACAAGTGCCACCATGCTTGCAAAACTAATGCTATTTCTGACCTATTTCTAGCTCTTAATTATATTAAAATTAACATTTATTTAAATCTTAGTCCTTACAATATCAATATTATGTATATCCAATGTGTTTTTTGTCATCCTATATTGTTATAGACAGCTTAATACATAATTATTTTGAATAAAATTATTCGTCACATGTCGGACAAAAGTCCAAAGAGCATATTCTACTACAAATGCATTGGATATACATTTATTGATATTGAAGGCAATAAAATGTAAGTACAGTGCGGCCACCTAAGAGAGTAGCAAAAAGTGGCCTCTTAAAACAGGTGGCTGCTTAAAACAGGTCATAATGCACTAAAATTGATGATTTGGGAGAATATTATAGCACTTGACCATTTAAGACAGGTGGCTGCTTAATACAGGTGGCCGCTCAAGCAGGTTTGACTGTAAATGTTAATTTTAATAAATTTAATAAAATACACCATTATCCGGAAATATGTTACAAATGGTATTATCTGCACAAGCAAGGTGGCATTAGTCTTAAAACTACATGTAGACATTGTGCCTTTAACATGTTATGATCGAATCAATCGTATTTAATTTTTTACCAATTATATAACGGCAAATTAATTAAAATGAAATGATTTCAGTTATCAGACATAGTACAGTGAAACCCCTCTAAACTAGACCCTCAGTAAACCGGAATTCCCTCTAAACCAAACATATTTCTAAGTCCCAAACTGCCTTATGTGCTGTATTTAAACCTCAGTAAACCTAACACCTCTCTAAGCCGAACATTTTTACTCGGTCCCAAGTGTGTTCGGTTTAGAGGGGTTTCACTGTATAAATTAAAGGAACAAACCTAGTTTTAAGACTAATGTCATCAATGGATAGGTCTATTTCCACATGTACACCAACCAGTGTCCACAGCTGGTTCAACAGAGGTCCTGGTATGTACTCTCTTGTCTGAGAAAATGCATATAAAAGATCCCTTGCTACTTATCAATTCGGAGTAGAGGGTTTCCTCTCTCATACTAACACTAACTTCTGTCGTGTTATACCTGTTTTTAAAAATATATGCCTTATTATACAAATATGTACCGATTGTCCATTACCACATTATATGTACCTATGTCAAAATAAAAATAAAGAATTAAAATTAAAAAAAACTTCTGTCATGGACAGGCAGTCGAGGCAGCAGGACTGCGTGACCATGACAGACGTGCTTGAACCTTAATTAATTGGATATAAGCACGTAAATAAGTTATTACTAAGTAAAGTCTTCAGTGTCCCTGATTAGATGTCATACATACACACATATATACATGTACATGTGCATGTAATATCTGAGTCACAGTGTATATAGCTATTTTTAAAATGGGAAGACAAATAATGTGATTAACAACACATTGTTGATCATTTATGTGTAAAAATAGTTATTTATTGTGTTTTTAACCTCTATAAAGAAAAATATATTTAAGTAATGGCACATTTGTTGGTCATAAACTTCACGACTGATTTCCTTCAGGTAATTGCAAAATGCCTGCAAGATATTTTGTTTCAAACGAAAACTGTTATAATCAGGTTAGATTTTATAATAGCCAACAGCATATTGGATAAAACTAGAATATCACAATTATTAATTTTCTATCTCGTGTGAAGTCATTTCATCTGACTTATTTATTAATTATTGCAGGTCAATACTAGCACACATTCATGCTCTGAAAGTGTTGGAATGAAGAGCTGCCAATTCTGTGATACCAGTTCAATTTACCAACCATGACTGACAGCCTATTCTTCACACAACTCACTTTCCAGGGGATCCTACCAATCAAGGGCTGACAACTCCAGCACACTCGCTATGGCTTTCCACACTGGCCCACCAGCCTACTTAATAGCAGTGTATGCTGGCGTTCCAGCAGTCATTCTCTTTCTGCTCCTCCTCGTGCTGTTTGTGTTGTGTTCCAAGCGCTTTCGCTTGAACTGGTATGAGCGGACATTATTGGAGGAGGATACCAAGGAACAGATCGGTCCACTTCTCTTCAAAGGGCCCAGGGTCAGGCTGTTTCAAAAGGGTGGATTGTTTGGGGGGTGTAAGGGTGGCTTGATGTCGGGTGTCAGCCGAGGTCGAGGGGCAAGAGCAGGCAGCGTGAAGTCTGAATGGCTGTTCAGTGTACGCAAGATGGGTTCTTCTCCAAGTTCTCCAACTTCGGATGCCAGCGAGAAATTTTGGGTGCCTCCCCATGTAATAGAGAGGAAGAGAGCCCAGAGCCTAGTGCCTTCACTCTCCAGGAATGACAGTGATGAAGGTAGGCTATTGATTGCTTTTTTTACACAAGTTTTATTTCGATAAGTTTACCTTGAGTGGAATAAAACTTTATACATGTATTACAAGATGTTTCTTTCTCGAGGTACATTAATATAAATTTAAAAGTATATTAATATAATATTTTTATTATGAGATTAATTTATTGCATTTTTTTACAACAGTTTTATTCGATATGTTTACCAAGTGGAATAAAACTTGATACATGTATTACAAGATGTTTCTTTCTCAAGGTACATTAATAAAATTTTAAAATATATTAATATAACAGTTTTATTCAATATGTTTACCAAGTGGAATAGAACTTTATATTACAAGATGTTTCTTTGACTCTTGAAGGTAGTTAAGATTGATACAATTTTAAAGTATTTTAATATGATAGTTTCATTATGAGATCAATTTATTGCATTTTTTATACAACAGTTTTATTCAATATGTTTACCAAGTGGAATAAAACTTTATATTAAAAGATTTTTCTATGACTCAAGGTACTATTAAGATTCATATAATTCAAAAGTATTTTAATATGATAATTTCATTAGGAGATTAATTTAAGATAGATTGAAATCGGGATTTTTATTTTAATAGCAGACTATATAATTTTACTGATATGAGAATCAAATTTTTTTTTAACTTTGATCAGCATATGTTTTTTATAGCATGGGTCAAATTTAGTGATGTGTTGATACACGTTTTTAACCTTAACGTACCAAAGCTTTATTGGGCGACTAATTATGCCAAGGCCAAATTGGACTGGTCAGCGAAATGTTAGTGTGCACACATTTGGCCTAGGCTTAAGTTATGTGATCACCTTTATTAAACAGCTACCTGTAGAAAGAGAGCACCATTTTATATTTTTGTATTTGATGACTGTATTTCTTAATAGTACTGATAAAGTTAATGTTTAAGTTGTCATTGTGAAAAAGATGATCAGACTGCCATTTTAGCATGAAATCTAATTCAAAATTATGTTTAGGAATAGTATTGCAAAATATCACCATCTTAATCAGGGGACCCCATGGTCACCTTTCAAAAACCAAAGATAAAAAAAGATAAAGTTTGTTTAAGGACGCCACTGGAACACATCGATTATAAATCAGCAGTTATTGCACGTCAGGCGTATGGTTATATTAACACATGGTCTCAGAGGAAACCTACGGTCACTGCTTCATTGGCTACTCTTACCGAAAAACAGCTAAGGGTCTTTTATGTGCTCTATCCAATACACAAGATAGCACACACCACAGAATTTGATAACCCAGACGTGGATCACTGGCTTTTTCAAAACCAATTCAAAACACTGACACCACAAGGATGCATGACACGGTCGACTGCAACAAATTATTACTGGTTGGAATGGAAAATAACCCAATTAATTATGGGAATAGTAAATTTTGTAGCTAAAATTGCCCACAGTAATTAGACTTGACAGAATGAACTCTTGATTATTATGGCATAACTGTTTTCACAATACCTCTATCTGCATGGTCAAGTTCAAAATCCACTTCTGGAGTGGGGCATAGCTCATGCAGTGGTGGAGCATCTGCCTGTGGCTCGATAGGTTGAAGGATCGATCCTCCTAAGGAGACCCGTTGGGTTATTTCACATTCCAACCAGTGATCTATGACTGATGTGTGCTTTCCTGTCTGTGCACATAAAAGAACCCTTGTTGTTAATTGAAAAAGAGTAGCCAATGTGGTGGCGGTGAGTTTTCTCTGTCACCAAGTGTTGATACAACTGTGCATGCATTTGACATCCAATAACGTCTCAGTAATAACAAATGTGTTTAAGAGGTGTCATTAAACAAACTTTAAAAACCCACCCCATACCCTCCACCCCCATCCATACCTATGGGCACAGTCTGCTACATCTATATTATGATATCAAGACAGTTTCAAGGCTATGCTTGCATGCCCATGTATGTCTGAACCAACTTTGTTGGGATAACCTTGTGTGCATGCATGTAGACTGGATACAATGTAGGGTGCTCGCATGACTGGTTCAGGATTTCTTTCAAATCTGTCCACAGAAATTAGAGTTGCATTTACTTTTCATAAAAGCAACTATGTTTATTCACCAGAAGCTTATACAAGTAAACTTCAATAGTAAATATAATTGTATACCATACATCTTGGTACATGTAGATGGATGTTCTGTTGGTGGTTAATACAGGTTTTCAGGTTAATGAACAGAATATAACAAGAAGGGTCTGAATTAATCTGAAATTATAGGAATACTTCAAGTACAAGTATATGTATTGACACTAAAAGTAGATGTACATGTTGTAAGACTGTTTAAAAGCAAATCATATTTTGGTATATAACTCTTTTTTTTATTATTTAAGATCATAAAATCCAACACAAATAATTGCCTTTTAGTAGTTTAATCAGTGATTATTGAAAGTCAAAAACATGGTTATATTGACACATGGTCAGACAAAACCTGATATTGCCACATAGGCCACTTTTCAAATAACAGCAAGGGATATTTTATGTGCACCCTGCCACAGACAGGATAGCACACACCATGGCCTTACATAGACCAGTTGTGGATCATTGGTTGGAACTTGAAATAGAGCTTTAAGGAGGATCGATCAATTAACGGTCCTTGATTAACACCAGATTAGAATAGTTAATAGCTACATTTATAAACCATCATATTTAAATTAGTACATGAATTGTATTCATCATCAACTGTCTTATAATGTTGAAATTAGCAATATCTAGAGGTGTAACGAATACACAGGGTGGGAAATACGATACGTATCACGAATATAAGGCGACGAATACAACTATTTATTCATGAATGCAATACAATACAATACAATGTCCCAACAAGCCACACAATTACAAATAATAATAACATTGTTAACTAAATGTTAGTTGTTGGTAATATCATGCATTTGCTTAATCTAGTTTGAGGTTGGACATAATTATAGGGATATAGCACTTCTACAGGAGCAGACTGCCATAGAACACTGATTGGTGCTTTATCTAAATAATTGTTGTTAAATTTCAATTTAAACAATTGGCTGGCGATTCAAAAGCATACCACATGCAGTTACATTATAATATTCGCGTGTATTCGATTCAAACGGTCGCGAATACGAATACAACTACGATACAGATTGCTGTTCGCTGCACCGAATATTCGAGTGTATCGTTACACCTCTATTAGGAATAGATTTTTATAAATGTATACATGTTATTATTTTTTTATGCTTCTCCCCGTTTTGTTTCTTGTTTTAACATCTGCATGTTGCCCTTCATATATTGCTGCTTCTCCCCCATCAATCACAACAAGCTACACATTGTTCTGCATTATAATATATTACTGCCCTTTTGCCACATCAGTCACAACTAGGTCGAAAAAACATTTTGTTTACAGTTTCCAGAACGACCATATTTTTTTCCCCCGACTATAAAATTATTATTATTTAATAAAAACAAAAAAACAAAAACAAATATTTTGTTTATAATTAAAAATTTTATGTAAAATCTTTTCCAATGATAAAATATTGGGAAATAAAAGAACAGTGGTGCATTTGACCCATTTTTTGTAGCACGAAACCTTATACAAATTCTTTTTTGGGCCTTACATGTACATGTTCTCCTTCATGTATTTCTGCTTTTCCACTGTTAGTCACAACAAACTATTCAATAGTAGTTGTCAAAAGTGCAATAATCATCTTATTATTGTGATGACATTGTGGTCAAACTGCATAAGACATACGTGTACGGTACCACCATTTTGTACTACTTTCCAAATGTTAATCAGATTAAGTTATTACGATTGTATGATTGTCAAGTGACGTAACGCATACACGTACCACCATTTTGTACTACTTTCTAAATGTTAATCAGATTAAGTTATTACGAATGCATGATTGTCAAGTGACGTAACACATACATGAACCACCATTTTGTACCACTTTCCAAATATTAATCAGATTAAATTATTATGATCATGGTAGCTTGATAGTCCAGCCAAATATCACCATGTAAGTATTTCCTCCAACATTTCCAAAAGTTTCGTAATATCAGCTACATGTAGGCTATTTCTGTGCCAGTCCATGCAGCTGCTTGCATGCCACCACCACCACCACCAACAGCAACAACAACAACAACAACAACCGGCTCCCTTGTTAAACCGTTCAGTAAATTAAATATATTTCTTGAAATGGAATCTTATTCAGCATGCTGGAAACAAAACTTACGGGCATTTACTCGTATCACAAAGCAAGAAAACGACCAAAACGAACCGAGGCCACGAACGGCGACGAAAGTCCGACGTACTTTATTACAAACAACACATGAGACCGTGGTACAGAGAGCCTGAGGTCCATCTGCGCAATAAGGTGGTCGGTGGTGTAGTAAATACTACTATCCGTACGCACAGACTTGCCCAGACGATGACGCACCGTCTGTCGAATGTTGCTAGACAGAGTTTGAGGAAAGTGAAAGACAAGGTACTGTTGTCGGTGATGGAAAGATGATGTTGTTGTACAGTGCTAATGTGAATGTTTTTTCGCTTGCCTGTTTGTCAGAAGCTGCTATGTTGAGTTTGAGGAAAGTGAAAGACAACGTATTGTGGCCGGTGATGGAAAGATGATGATGTTGTACAGTGCTAATGTGAATGTTTTTTCGCTTGTCTGTTTGTCGGGAAGCTGCTATAGGTTGAGCTTGAGGAAAGTGAAAGACAACGTATTGTGGCCGGTGATGGAAAGATGATGTTGTTGTACAGTGCTAATGTGAATGTTTTTTCGCTTGTCTGTTTGAGAAGCTGCTGCATGTGATATATGGTGACTTAAATTAGTAGTCTGAATGTTAAAATGTTTAGATTTATGGCGAAGAAAGTATTTAAGCAATTCAAAATGAACTGAGGTATATTGATGCCCATATAATTTGTACGGTATCTTGACTCCCATTAATGGCTTTATTATTACACATCTAGATGTACTGTATTACATGAAACAAGATAAGCCCCCACCCCCGCATTGCACAATTCCCTCCCACACTTCAATCAACCCAATAATGATTATACATGCATTCGTTTTTTACAGCAAATCACACGTGGTAATCAAACTTATATTAAACTTGACTGAATCTTTTTGGATTCATAAACTGAACACTGTTCTCCCTTGTGGTCTGAATGAATACAACCTTACAGGTCTTAAAACATAATTTTCCAGCTCTAAGCCATTACCTTCTTATTTAACTTGGCTTAGATATCACTTATTTACATGTTTATATCCAATTAAGGTTCAAGCATGTCTGTCATGTTCACGCAGTCCAGCTACCTCGACTGCCTGTCCTGGACAGAAGAAGTTAGTGTCAATATGAGAGAGAAAACCCACTAGTCCTATTTGATAAGTAGCAAGAGCAGGGCTCACCCTGTAGGTAGCCAAGTTAGCCAATGGCTAAATTATGACAAGATTGGCTAAACATTTTGGTAATTGGCTAACAATATTTTGTATAAATTAGCCTCTTTTCAAATAATTTTTTTGGAACAATGCAACAATTTTGGGAAAATTGGCTAAAAGAAGTTCTTATCCAAAGTGAGCCCTGCAAGAGGTCTGTCTTCTATATATCCACCTTTCCTACAGACAGGACAGTACATACCATGGCCAGCTGTGGCTACTGATTGGTGTAAGATGAGTCAGTCTTGTGGAGCACTCACTCTGGGTTAGAGTCACTACTGGGATTAAGACCCTATATGCCTTGAATGGGATTTGAACCCAGTACCTACATGTACCAGTCTTAAACACAATGCGTTAACCACTGCGCTATGGAAGCCTTTTTCATAGTTAGCTTAGCTTGCCTATTCACCCCTTTTCTCTCAACATTATTACCCAAGCTCTTACTTACCTTTTGATTTATTAATGTGATGGGTTTTATAGTGGAAATAAGCCTATTTTATCCCTATATTATTTTTAAAATACATATTAAGAATACCTTTTTAAATCAAAGAGTTAAGTTACTGTAACATTAAAATTCACAGAAAATGAATAACTCTGGTGGTGATGATACTGACAAGCTGAAAGTTGAACTTGAGAAGAAACCCGACGAGATAGGTCAAGTGGAGAAAGATGTGGACAAGCAAGCTGGCGAGAATATTGAGAAGAAAAATCAAGAGCAAGTTCCTCCTCTACATTTTGAAGGCCAAGAGCATGTTGATCCTCCCAAGGAACAGGATGAAGTTGACAAAGATGGGAGAAAATCGGTTCAGCCTTCTGTCGGTGATGCAGGTAAACCAGACGAGATAAAGATCAGTCCTGGAGAACATATGGATGAAAAAGACAAAGATGGCGATAAACAGGGACAGCAAGCACAGATTAATCCACCTGATGCACATGGGGATAAAGACAAGGCTGGGAATAAACTAGATCAGCAGGCACAGATAGATCCTGATGCACAGATAGATCCTGATGCACAGATAGATCCTGATGCACATGGAGATGAAGACACACCTGGGGTTGAACTGGGTCAACAGGCACAGATACATCCACCAGGAGATAAAAATAAGGATGGAATTGTCAACGGTCAACAGGCACCTGAAGCACATGGAGATGAAGACAAGGATGGAAATAAACCGGGGCAGGCGGCACAGATAAATACTGAAGCACAGATCAATCCACCTGAAGCACATGATGATAAAGACAAGGCTGGGACTGAACCGGATCAACAGGCACAGATAAACCCCGAAGTACATGATGATAAAGACAAGGCTGGGGGTGAACCGGGCCAGCAGGCACAGATAAATACAGAAGCACATGGAGGTAAAGATGATGACTTACTAGAGGAAGACGAGAAGGCCGTGGAAGAACCGGATGAGGAGAACGCTGACGTGGAATTGCACAATGGAGATAGGCAGGTCAATGCTGAGCACAATCTCATTGAGGTACAATACTACATGTAGTGTCAAACTAGATAAACATCAATGTACATGTAGTTTTGCTGTCTGGCCAACCATTCAGTAATTTAGGCTACAGTACTTGTTTATTTTCAAATTTGAATTATCTGCTACATGTACTTGTGTAAACCAGTACATAAACATCTATTATAGCTTGATTTCTGAGCAACCATTCAGTAATTTAGGCTACTAGTTTGTTTTCAAATTTGAATTATCAGCTACATGTAAACATATAGTGTAAAACAGTACATAAGCATCATTTAGGCTACTAGTTTGTTTTCAAATTTGAATTATCAGCTACATGTACACATGTAATGTTAAACAGTACATAAGCATCATTTAGGCTACTAGTTTGTTTACCAATTTGAATTATCAGCTACATGTACACATGTAAAACAGTACATAAGCATCATTTAGGCTACTAGTTTGTTTACGAATTTGAATTACCAGCTACATGTACTTGTAGTGTAAAACAATACATAGACATCTATTATAGTTTGCTTTATGAGGAACCATTCAGTAATTTAGGCTACTAGTTTGTTTTCAAATTTGAATTATCAGCTACATGTACACATGGAGTGTTAAACAGTACATAAGCATCATTTAGGCTACTAGTTTGTTTTCAAATTTGAATTATCTGCTACATGTATGCATAGTATACATGTACGTCCTTTAACAATAGCAGTTTTATATTAACTATGAAATGTTTGGAGAATATGTACATGTGTTCCATTCATCCATTCATCTGACATAGCAGTCTGTCAGTCAATTCCGGAGTCTGTCAGTCAATTCCGGAGCGTGGCGTAGCTCAGTGGTAGAGCGTCTGCCTGAGGTTCAATGGGTCGAAGGATTGATTCTCCTAAGGGGACCCATTGGGTTATTTGCTGTTCCAACCAGTGATTCATGGCGGTTCTATCCTGTTTGTGGGAACGTGCACATAAAAGACCCCACGGTTGCTGTTATTCGAAGAGAAGAGTAACCTATGTGGCGACAGAGGGTTTCTTCTAAGACACAGTGTCGATATAGCCGTGCGTTTGACATCCAATACCCGCTGATTAAAAATCGTTGTGTTTCAGTGGTGTTGTTAAACAAACAAACTTGATCTTTTAGTCCATTTCTCCATCTACTGAGTTTAACAAGTTTATGTTAAGAGTAAAACATTTGGAGAATATGTACATGTCATCCATCCATCCATTCATCTGTCAGTCTTTTAGTCCATATCTCCATCAATTAACACATAATTAAAGTCCGAACCAAATAGTTAACTCACCTGCGATTACTAGCCATTAGAAATTCCCCACATCTTGTCCAGACACAACGTGAAAAAACCATTGCAATGATACATATTCCACTTACTGGCTTGTAACTATGTCACCTATAGCGACTTTGATAAGATTCCATAGGGCAAATAACACGCAATGTGTCAATATAACCATCGATTTATAATTGATATGTTTCTAGTGGCGTCGTTAAATAAAACAAACTTTACTTTTCAATTTGACGTCAATGTACTACATACATGTACATGTAGTATTATCAGCAAATTTTTTGGGTCTAATTGGGGTGTACATGTAGCTTAGCGTAAGAATGTCTGCCTGAAGTTCGGTAGGTCGATGGATCGATCCTCCTCAGTGGTCCCTTAAAAAAATATCAGAATTGTTAGTTAAGCAGGTAAGGATTAGAGGGCCCCTACGCCTCACGGCTCTGGGGAAACCTCTGCATGGTATGCAATGCATGTTCATAATTGTTGGTGATGGGGTAGCCTATGTGGCGGCAGCAGATTTCCTCTGACCATGTGTCAGTATAACCATGCGTCTGACGTCCAATAACCGCTGATTTATAAGCGATGTGTTTCTAGAGGCATCGTTAACTAAAACAAACTTTACTTTACTTGTTGTTGGTGATGGGACATTGTTTACTAACCAGCTTTGATGGTTTCATTGCAGGGTGCATGATGTCCGTTGTACTCCGTTTGTACTGTGTCTGTAACTGCCAGTCTGTCTGTACATTTGTATTCATGACAACAACGAACTTACATGTACATGTACACCTGTCCTTTGTGTTGTCTGTTTGTGGTCTGTAATGTTTTGTTTGTTTTTTTCCATTTCTTGTGATTTATTCGTTGGAGATTTCCAAAACAATTGTTTTGTGTGTAGTGTTTGCGAACAGTTGAACGGTATTCGGTAAAAATGTGACGATGGGAAAAACATATTAACATTTTGAACATGTATATTTTATTGTTATGTTTTTATCTCATTGTGTGACTTTATATGTACAGTCAAACCTGTCTTAAGCAGCCACCTAAGGGAGTAACAAAAAGTGGCCTCTTAAGACAGATGGCTGCTTAATACAGTTCATAATGCACTAAAATTGATGATTGGGGAGAAAATCATGGTGACCCTTTAAGACAGGTGGCTGCTTAATACAGGTGGCTGCTCAAGCACGTTTGACTGTATAATCATGTTTGTGGGCTTTTTCAAATCCTTAATGACCTTGACAATTGTCAGTATATATTCACAAGTATATTAAAGACTATCGCTCACCCTTTTAGCGGGAAAATTGAGATCGTCAAAAATAGCCTTTTGGATAGTAAATACACTTTATAAGGTCACGCTATTGTCTGGAGATGCAGCGAAGTGAAACCCAATGTTATTTGCTCCCGAGACCGAGCTGCATGCCTCTTGTCATGTGGTGCCTATTTTCCCGCCAAAACCGTGAGCGATTCTCTTTAACACATGTATTTATTTTTTACTTATGCGGTCTCCCTACATCATTTCACCCAAAAGTGTAAAAAAAAAATATTTAAATGAATGTAAAAATATTAATCCATTTTTTTTATTAAAGCCTACAAAGGCTATTGATTGGGCAAGACCCCAACCCATTTTTACATTGAATATATAACGGATTTTCACTATGTACATTAATCAGTGTTCTTACATGTACACAAATATATGTACCCGGTATCATGGGAAAGCTGTAATGTCCTGGAATTTCTTTAGTTTGAAATCCAGACCTGGAATATCCTGGAAAAACCTGTAAAATCCATTGTGTTGTTGGAAATGTCCCGGAAATTCATGAAATATAGTCCGAAATATTTTTTAGAAAAATAATAAAATATGATATGTTTTCTGTAGTAGTTTGATACATAGAATCATGTGACAGCCAATAATCGCACATATGATAGGCCCATAGCCAAGATTTTTTGAGGGGGTGTTTTTTAGGTTAGCCGAGGGCGCGAAGCTCACGATTGCTTGAATATTAAAATATTAAATACTGAAAAAATAAGGTGGGGGGGGGTGGGTGGGGATCAACGACCCCTCCGACTCTCCATTGGCTACGGGCCTGAATTATCAGTCCGACCACATTTTCACACTAATAAATGTATATAGGCATTAATCCATCTGTTGTAACCTTTGATCTATCTACATGTATCTGTCTTAACTCTTAAGTCTGACAATAAATTGCTATAAAAATAAAAATTGTTTTAACTGATCATTTTACATGTATGTCTCGTAAGAATGTCATAATGTCATGGAAATATTTTGAAAATATCTTTAAATTGTATCGGCCTCCAAATGTAAAAGGGAGTAGGACGTAGTCTAGATGTAGAATATCTGCCCGTGGCAGGATGGGTTGAGGAATCGATTCTCCACAGCGCAAAACATTTTATGGGCTATTTTCCGTTCCAGGCAGTGATACACGACTGGTTTATCAAATTCCGTGTTGTGTGCTATAATGTCTATGGGATAGTGCACATAAAATATCCCTTGCTGTTATTCGAATAAGAGAAGCCTATGTGTGGCGGCAGCGGGTTTTCCCTGTGACCATGTGTCAATCTAACCGTGCGTCTGACCTCCAACAACATTGTACCACAAAGAGAAACGTCGTAGGATTCTATTCATAGAAAATCTCTATTTCCCTCGGTCGAACGTTTTAAGCATTTTAAATCAACATTTATTCTGTGAATTAATTCAAATATATAAGTAAATGAGTTATATTATTCATTTACATAAATGCATGTATTTGCGTACTGGAAATCAATCAACACCATGTGTTCTTTTATATGTTCCTTTTATTAATTTGTAGCAAGTTTTGATACATTTTCAATAAGTGACTTACTTTGATTGATCATGCTATACGCTATGAGCGATTGCCTCAAGGAGACATAATTATATACAACGTTATTTTGCTCTCCTGTGATCCTGTCATGGACAGAACTCTCTGGCGAAGTCAGAGGTTGTGCCCATGACAGGTGTGTTGGAATATTTTTTATGATGGAAGCACACCAACAATGACCCAACCCAACCCAACCCAACCCAACCCAACCCAACCCATGCAACCCTCCTGTATTATTTTTGGTGTAAATTCTTAATTACGAGGTTTCATCAGAACATCAACTGAATGTGTATTCTACCGTAACGTTTAGACATCTACCCCTGTGGTCGTGTAAACTAACGGGAACCCTGGCAAAACTTGGTGCATTGTAATATATATAGTGGATTACATTTCAACAACCGTGCCATGCTTTCACTTTTATATCTCCGGACTGTGCATGTAGAACGAACATTTTCGAAGGAAGTGTACATATGGGAAATGAAAGAATCCCTAGAAACAATTATAATATATTAGAGTTTGATTCAAACAGTATCACGCTCTATTTGATATAATTTTAATCTAGCATTAATTTTTCTGTGGTTATAATAAAAATTGTGACAAACTTATAGTTAATCTATGAGTATAATTATTAGCATATCACAAAATTGAATGGATTGGATTAAAACAGCTGGTTCGGATTTAAGAGACAAGGGAAAACAGGGCGCGCCAAACAGTTAGAATTAAAAATACTGTCAAATTGATCAAGCAATATCTCCATACGTAAGAGACCAGATGCTTTTTTTAAACAAATATATAAATTATTTCTTAAACAGTAATGATACCTTATTATTCTGTACAGGCGGTTGCATATCCCTTAAACTTGAACCAGTGGTTTCAACTTATTCATAGTGATGGGAGTGAAAATACTGCACGGTCTGTTTGAAAGTTATTGTTGTTCACGTGTTTCACACAACAAACTCACTTTTCCACTTATTTTTCTCTTGTTTTTGTTTTTACAGTGTACATGCTGTAGTTTTATATTATTGATATTTGTGAAATGAACATTTTGGTGCAGTCTACGCTTTGTCATTATTGACTGGCGTAGGGCGTTGTATTTACACAATTGTTAAACCGTGGTCATTTCAAACAGTGCTACTATGAGTTAATACATATTATCATTATTAAACCTATAAGATCAGCGCTTAACAATAACAATATTTTAATAGCTTACGGAGGATTTACTTAAATCTATAATTTAATAACTGCATCAACAAAAGTAAAAAACGTAGTAGTAATTTTCTATGGGATGCAGCGAACTAATGCTAACACAAACTTCTATTCTATTTCTTTTATCTTAATAACGTTTTTAATAATTAGTAACTAAGCAAAACATTAGCATGTAATGTACTTTGTAAGCGATATCATAAAAAAGAACAATGGCGATAACATCGCTGATCCGTGAATCCGGGTTCATAAAAGTAGTGCATAGATCTATCTCTCTTTGTTAGCAAGCATGCATGAGAACAGAAGTTTGCAAGTTTTATATGTTGTATTTATTGAACTCATTAGAGCAAGTAAGTGCTGACAATGATTCTGCACTTATAATTATGTGCCATTCTGTGGTGGTTGTTTATGTATTAATGCGTTGGTTTTGTCCCGATGTCTGTCCCACCATTGGAGCGTAATAACTGATGTAACATCTCTTTGAAGTTGGTAATTCAGGTGCGCGAGCAGGTGTGACCATTGTGAATGTGGTGAAGATATGCGCATCCGTGAACATTCGATAATATAAAAAAATATATATGGGTCAACGTGCATGTAGTGCGTGACGTAACTTTTGTATAGGATCGAATTTTCACGGGTGCGCAATGCCACTAAGCTCATGCTTTTACGCGCGCAGTGGGTGGCCAGCTTTAGTCTATAATTAATGTGTAGACGAACTGACGAAATATCCAATGTGTAATTGTGTACTAGTATACAGCATTTCCCTTCTATCTGTATATAACTTTCTAGATATTGTTACCTATGGTGCCCTATGGTTGTACAGAAGATCACGTGTCCTTCGTAGAATGATGCTATTGTTTCAAGATTCACATCTGTATTAATTCGTGTGCCATATATTACATGTATATGTGTCAGCCAAACATAAACTTCACTGGTGCATATATTATATAGATTGCCTTATAATTATATCAATCATATTATAGGACTTTAAAGTGTTTTAATTAGCAAGGCAGTCGGCTGTGGCAATAATGAACTGGCACGTAAAACATTCTCCTACAGTTGTGGAACAGAGAGTGGAACAGAGAGTGGAACATTGCTCAGGTCAAGAGCGTCCGCCTGCGTCACGAGAGGTCGAAGGATCGATCGTCCTCAGTGGGCTTGTTGGGCTCTTTCCCGTTATAGCTGTTGACCTGCGACCAGTGATCTACGTCTGGTTCATCAAAGGCAGTGGCGTGACCTAATAGAACTTCTAGCTTGATTGGTAAAGTGCAAACAAAATACCCATTGCTGTTATTCGGTACGAGTAGCCTTTGTGGCGACATCAGGTTTTCTTTGTCTGTCTGACTGCATTAGTTTAAGGTGCCTTGTCCACTGAAGGTTTAGACACCTCCGCTCAAGGTACGGTCCGCCATCAAAGGTCGAGAACCAATGCCAAGGCTGTACCAAAGGTTAAAGGGTTTTTTCTTTGAAGCACACATGTCACTATGTGTCGACCATGCGTCTGACATCCAATGTGTTTCAGTTGTATCGATAAACAAACAAACTGTATCTTTTGGAACTAGCTGAGGCGTGTTCTTATGAACGTTTGGATAGGTCTTTGTTTACGTTTTAAAACAATTTTGTCATGGTATCGTATTTTAAAATATATTATCCTTTCCCTTTATGATCGACCACATCCACATCATTTTGAATAGTAGATCCGCCACAGACTAGATCTGTTCCACATTCAAACACGTAAACACTAGACAAGTGAAAGGAAAATGGTGTAATCACAGTATGTTTCTATATTCGGTAAATCTGTATGCCCATGTAATGTATGTTATGCTTTATTATTCTTTGTTGTGTTCTGTATTCATCATTTAGTTTTCTCTGTTCATACTCTTCTGTATACTGTATTTATCCATTTTATGATAACACAACCTAATAGACCTTTTTTCACCCACAATGCATGCTATAATAATTTATTAAACTATAATTGTATGTTAGCACCTATTAATTGTGTAAGACACTTATTATTGTCGACCATCATAATCTGGAGCACCAGGGATATTCCGTGTTGCGCAGTCAGTCCCATCATAAAACCAGTCTACAAGTAATACGCTTGATCAACGATGGATGTCTCGAAATATCGATGTGTACGTCATGTTTCGAGATAACGATTTTTGACAGCATATTGAAATAAATGTGTATTTACCTTGTCCCGATTCCGTGTCTATTACTATAACGATTATCATTTTACACCATTGTTTACTCTTACTATGTTTATATTGTAGTGGAAAAATACACTAGGAATGCTTTGATCATCTTCGTGTACTAGATTTTGTTGTGTATGTTATGAAATTGGCGGTACTAGAGTATACCAATTGTAAATGTCCATGCACCGGTATTAGGTGTGTTATTGTATCCTGGTATGTCAACAACAACGCCGGGCTGAGATTTATAGTTGTCATGCACGGTGTTGTGCTACGCATGCCGAGACGATGATGATGATGATGATGACGATGATGATGTGTTTATTCATCCTTTTATGATCACTGTTACGTTTCAAGTGTTAAATGTCTGTAAATATATCACCCAAAGGTTTAATCATTCAGGGACGACTTTGTTTTATCTACCTCGACATACCTTGATATTTTCATCTACCTGCTTTTCTCTCATCGTCGCCGCGCAAATAAACTATTTTTGTCGTCAGTGATTGCTGTTTGTTCTTTGTTCCAATATCGTTTTTAGTTTTACACACAATAAAAGGGCGATTCCATGGTATTTGTCACGTTTCGGAGCGATTGTTTCTCTTTGTAATGTAAATAAATGCAAATATTATCAAATTTCATTAATTGTTTTGTACTGCAATTTGAATTTCCTAACAGTTTAATTATCTAACAACATAGTGTTTTGTCATAACTAACCAAAATGATGAAAAACAATCGTTCCTGACGTGACAAACACCACGGAATCGCCGACAACCAAAGTTACCGTCCATGGGCTGGTGAAAACGTTCAACGAGTTCTATGGTAGACATTATGAAGCTATTTCACGATATAGCGCATCATTGACACAAATGATAACTGATGCAATACCTTATGTTTACTTGTTTTGTGCTGTTGTATCGTTAAAATAATGACAGCGGACAAACTTTGTGGCTGTACTTACGACGGGTGCCATTGGTAGAGCATGCAGGATACACTTATATTTCGCGAACACCTGGTACCATTACTGCTTTGGTAGTGATTCGTGAGTGCATGCCATAGCTACTTTATCGCAATGTCCCTTAGACTCTTAGAGATTTAAGCACGTCTGTCGTTGGTTTGCAGACCTGCTGCTTCGACCATCTGTATAATCATTGGAAAGAAGCTAGTGATAGTACGATAGATGAAACTAGCTATGCCTATTTGATAATCAGCATGGGGTCTTTTATACGTAGTTTCCCCCACATACGTGGTAGTACATGTACAAACCAGGTAGGGCATTTAATTGTTATTCCAGTTGTAGACCACTGGACGGTGTAAGTAGTATGTATACTACACCTCCCCATTGAGGATTGCGGACCACTCGTTCTAGGTTGAAGCTGGTATAAAAGAAACGCAAGTCGAAAAGGAAAACAAACAGTTTTAATGGATTAAAAATAACATGAAAGTTTACCGAATGAAACATAATAAAACAAGAGTTACTACATGTACCTACAAGCCCTAGTGGTAACGCAATAAAACTACGTCATTTATTGGTGTGGATATTTCCCAACATTGTCTCTGTATTACTGTCTCTATTGGCAAATTCATATCTGTTTTATTTAGAAGAGTGGACCTAGTATATGGTGTTTTCATACATATATTCCCATCGGGTGGGTTCCACGACAACTGTCCCATCCCACCTCTTTTGAAAAAACAAACACGATTATTTTAATAGTTTTGTGCAGTACACACTGCTACTTGGTCCTGTACGTGTGCTGTACGTGTGCTGTACGTGTCCTGTACGTGTGCTGTACGTGTCTACGTGTATATCTCGTCACGGCTGGTGATGATGTTGTCAGTCGAGGTATCCCTGTTGTAATTACTTTGGATGTTCTGGACAGTTTATAGTCCCACTTAGACGTGCTGAACCTGCCTGTCCATCACTTTGAAGCCACTGCAGCACTGCCCTTCGCTTTGGGGACTCCTTTAACCTTTCTGCACCAATCTTGTATAAAAATAGGTTCTCAAAATGAAAGAAAAAGAGAAAGTCACAGCTGGAACTACGAAATCAATGCCGGTAGCTATAAACACATATGTTCATGATATTGATCTTTTATCTATATTTAATTATTGTATGTTTGCATTGACGTTCATGAAGTTCCAAAGGTATTGCGTTAGATTCGCCATTCCATACAGTTGTCGATTAATAAGCTGTACAACAATACCACGTACGACATAATATGGACTCAGTAATAATAGTTAATTTTAAAGACTGTTTTACAAAGTGCACAAGGCAAATGATTCTCTGATCTCATCATAGGTTGGGTCGAGAGATCGATCCTCCACAGCGAAAACATTTTTATGGGCTATTTTCCGTTCCAGCCAGTGATCCACGACTG
>JAULBR010087568.1:0-12826 GCA_032355825.1 Melanodrymia aurantiaca
GGTTTCCTCTGTGACCATGTGTCAATATAACCATGCGTCTGATGTCCAATAACCGCTGATTTATAATCAATGTGTTTTTAGTGGCGTCGTTAAATAAAACAAACTTTTCTTTTTTTTTGACATTTGAATTATCCTTTTCCTTTTCGTATATTCATAATACTGTTATATGGCTCACAAAGCTCTTGGTGTTTGACCACTCAACTCTACATCGAATTCAAAACAGTCTGAAGCCTCAGTCTATTTTGTATATAAATTATGTTTGTAATAATATTTAATTTGTACCCGTCGAAAACTGCAATATGTTATGTATCCAAATGTCATAATGTGGTGATCAATATTTACCAACAGCAGAAATGTGTTCGGCAAGAAATATCCATGCCTAGTTAACTAAACTTTAATTAGCAAATTGTTCAATTACTAAATGCCTTATGATTACATCTGTTTAAGAGCCCAACAGGAGGTAACTGGGGAAACACAAGTATTTCAAGAAGGTGCACTAGGAAAAACACCAGAAGGGTTAGTAGTATTTGTTCTATTTGTCATTGAAATATCTAGTTCAATATTCTTATTTTCATTATTTTTCAAGAAATGAAATGTGTGTTTAGTGATTCCACAAGGAACTGGTTTGAGTCATATATTATAGCTATGATGCTGATTGTGATACTGTAATGCAAACTTCTATCTATTTAACAGAAGCAGTTTGTCTACCTACAAGGAACTGTGCGCCATTGCTAATGATCTAAACCAGCCTGACCTCATCTATAAATTCATGCATCTTGCCAATCACAATGCTATGTGGAATTCCAGGAGGGTATGTGAGAACACTTTATCCCTCTGGACATCTATTTACACCATACCTCAGCCATGCTTACATTTATTTACACCATACTTTCTGTGTATTATCTTTACAACTTAATGTACTTTTTCACATTGTGGGCTCTGTCAACATTGTTTTTTGACATCTTTCAGAAGTGGAAAACTTTCGTAAAAACAACCCCTAGAAATTCCACTTTTTACTAAATAATAATGCTTGTATTTTGTTATCTCTTTTCTTATCACTCAATCTAATACAAAATTTAAATGATTGTCTGGTTTTTTTTGTACAGGGAGCAGCGTTTGGTTTCAGCACTATAGCAAAGCAGGCAGGGGAGCAGCTTACTCCATACCTGCCCCAGATTGTACCACGACTGTACCGCTACCAGTTTGATCCCAATCCAAAGATCCAACAAGCAATGAGCAGTATCTGGAATGCTCTCGTGCAGGATAACAAGAAGACGGTGGGTGGTAGTAGACTTGACTTTTAATGTACGCAACAACGTAAAACTGCTCAATTTCTGTTTCGTTAAGTAGTTTAAGTTCAGTAGTAGGTCAAGATTCTTTATTGGATCAGCTTTATGATGAAATACATATTAATTAAGTGGTTTTGGTCTTACGTGTGATGAAAGTTGTGTTATGTTTTAAGCGGTGGTGACAATGAATGGATGTTTTACGACACCCCAGCAAGAAAACAATCATCGGCTATTTGGTGGTGACGGTGACAAAGACAATTTTTGGCATTTAAGTCTTATTAGGATTTAGCATTGAGCCATTTTATCAGAAATTATAATGAAGCAGGCCTCCAACAGTTTGGTTTCTGGTTTCTCTAGTATTTGTATTTTGTTCTCTTACAGGTTGACACATACATTCAACAAATAGTGGCCGACCTTTTAAAGAATCTCACCAGCAACCAATGGCGAATACGTGAATCAAGGTATTTTTCTTTATAATACTTTCTAGCCCCTGGATATCTGCTTTGTTACGCCCAAGTTTTTGTATGTACCATTCTCAAATGTAATGAACGTACTACAAACTGAACAAATATATTGATTATTTAAAAACAGAGGACCTTCTTAAAATTCACGCATTGTATTTAATTTTATGTAGGATCCAATCCTATTCCATACAAAGCAAAATATGTCATTTGAACTGGCAATGTGTTTTCATTGACTGCTTAGTTCTTCAGATATATGTGTAGGTTTTCTAAATTGCAGATGACACCTGTGGATCGGTAGTGTTACATAAATTGCCAAAAAAGTGCTAAATCGTTTTTGTTTGAATTTGATTATGTAACTGAAATGTTATTAAATATGCGTGAATACATTCAACATTTTGTTTAATATTTCAGTTGTATTGCTGTGACTGATCTACTAAGAGGTCGACAGGTTGATGAAATCATTCATTTGTTCCCGGAACTGTGGGAATTGTGTCTCAGAGTCCGAGATGACATAAAGGTGATTTATAGTTCACAGGATACACTAGTAATCTAAGGCTAAACAAATAATTATGAAATAAGTTGGAATATATTCTTGTAGATGGTATTTGAAAGGCCAAGCAAGTTACACTAACATTTTAGTTCAATACAATTAAGTACAAACACGAAACACATTTTAATAAGTCTAAGTGAGTACTTCCAACATGTGACTTAGTTTTAGGTCCATACCATTCTTAAAATAATGATACCTATCATTTCTGATTTATACAGGCAATGAGGATATTTATGAAGTAAAACTAAAATTCCTCTACAACGACTATAAATATTCCTTGTGAATCATAGACAGTGAAAAGTTTGTAACATCACCAAGACAGATTAGAAATGCACTCTGTTTATATAATGTTGTAGGAGCTGATCTTTGAATGTTTGTCTAATTGTCATTTGTTTTTCAGGAATCTGTAAGAAATGCGGCTGATCTTGCTTGCAAATCGCTGAGTCGGGTAAGAAAATAATTATTAAAGATTGTCATAGAGAAATGATTGTGTATTTTCTTGCTTGCATCTTTAATGCTATATACTATATGCTGTAGTGTTACAGTAACAAGTTGTTACTGTAAAATATCACCCAATTACTCCTCTAAAATAATGTTTTGTTAGATATTATGTTCTAGAAGAGAAATGATTGTAACATGTTGTGTTTAGGTGTCGATAAAGATCTGTGATCCGAGTCATGGGAGCGTGGGTGAGAAGGCGACCAGTGTTATGTTGCCTTGTCTTCTCAACAACAGTATTCAGAGTACTGTGCCAGAAGTCAGAGCTATTGGGTGAGTTAATCCGTTTCTTTTAGTTAGTTATTTTCTAATGCTGTTCCATTTGTCGTTCATCACTGGTGTTCCTATATGTGTACATATATTCATTACTCACCGTTCCCACTGAATCTTAAACCCAAATTTCTGTAACTTTTGGTAATAGAATAAGACATGATAAACCGAATAGGAATACTGGGTTATTGATTACAAAAAACACTTCTCTATAGAACTGCTTGAGTGTTGTGTTGAGACTAGTACTGCTTGTTAATTATTTGATTTCAAGTTTAAAATAGTATCATAAAAGAAAATGCTGTCCTTTTTCATCATAATTTAGACTTGCCTTGTTATTCTCCTGTCCTGGTATGTATTAATTTTCAAATAAATTACCGCAAGTCTTCTTCAGCGTTCGACTGGTTGTATTTATATCTTCGAAGATCAATTGCTGCAAGTGATAAAAATGAAGGGGAAAGAAAACAAAATGTATGTACTTTGTTTTGCAGTCTGTCCACTCTGCTGCAGATCAGTAAGAATGCTGGTGTGTTGATGAAGCCGCACATTCCTGTTCTCGTGACTGCACTGCTCGAAGCTGTCAGCGGTCTCGAACCTCAAGTGATGAACTATCTCAGTCTGCATGTCAGCAGCCAGGCAACGCAGGACAAGGTTTGTTCTTTATATTCACACACGTTTTTGTTTTTTAAATTGCCTTTTTACTCAAATAATTGTGTATGTATATTGCAAATAACAATTTTTATACCTCATTATTTGCCAGTTAATTGATATACATGTACAGCTAAGGCTGTTAATGTTATAATTACCATCAAAGGGATCTACAAAGAATCCTTATATTAAGGTACACTTTCTAGCAGGTTTTAGTGTAATATATTAATCAGTATATGATATATATATTTTAAGATTTTTAAAAGTGCAGAACTTGTTTTTTCGTTTTATCTTTGGGTTTTAGAATTTTCATTGACTTGTTATTTTGATTTTCAGCTCGACAGTGCAAGAATTGCAGCTTCCAAGATGTCACCGATGATGGAAACCATCAACAGAGTAAGTTTAGTTACAAAGAAACTTAGACACTGGAAATAAAATAGTTGATAATTTGGCATTTGTGGTATTAACATTTATTGACTTTTTATGTAGTGCAAATGGTTTACAACATGATCTATTTTAGTTACCCATCTATTAATTTAATTTTTATATTACACTACACACACAGATTGTTTTAGATTATTTTCTGTGTGCTTTCGTTTGACTTAAAATGTTTTTAGAAACACTGATGGAACATCAATGTGATTATCATCTGTTAAATAGACCAGTGCCATAAGTATTAAAGCAAGTGCAAGAATTCACATCAGAATTCAGATAAACATCGATAGGGATGAGTGCTCACTACAGTTTAGGTTGAGTTTAATATGTTGTGCACTTTAATAGTTTTTAATTATTTTGAATTGTAGTGTGTGCAATATGTAGATGAGTCTGTACTGCCAGAACTTGTGCCCAGACTGACAGATCTCATCAGGAGTGGAATTGGAGTGGGAACCAAGGTAGGTTCTCCATTTAATCACTTCATATGTTTGTATGTCACTGGATGTTCATGTCAACTGAGGTGTTGTGGCATACATTTGGTTGTCCATTGATTTGTTTAAGTTTTAATTTGACATGTAAATCATTTATTTTGAGTTGAAACTACTATTGATTATCTGAGCTTCATGGATCCAGGTAACATAAATAACTACATCGATTGCGTAATATTTCTAACAAACTTTTCGTGATTTCAAAACAATTGTATACTTCCAAATTTTATTGTCTTTTTTTTAATTGCTATAGTAATTATTCATGTGATTGTAATTGTGGAGGATAAATGAGAAAATTACATGCATATGAATAAATGATAGTCGTTTTGACTAAGTTAATATCATTGTGGCTTATGTTTTCAGGCTGGTTGTGCAAGTTTTGTGGTATCTCTAGTCCACCAGTGTCCCCAGGATCTGAGTCCTCATGCAGGTAACAAGTTACAGCTTGTTATTGATCATTCTGTTACTATTGGATCAAAGCATAGCATGGATGTCTTCTGCTTCCTGTAATCTATTTGTTCAGGCTCGTCGTGTCCTTGGAGATATAAAACTGATATTTTTGTTCATATAATATCAACAGTATTATATTCTTACACTATCGAGGTTGCTTCATTGGAACAGTGTATAGTCATATAATACTGTTGCTGAAAATATTTGCAAGGGATTAACTGTTTAAAGAAGAATGTATTTGCCAATGTTAAGGCATAATTTGTTTTCTTTTAAAGGTAAACTGATGGGAGCTTTTCTCCATGGTCTGGCTGACAGGAACCTGTCTGTGCGCAAAGCTTATGCATCAGCTCTAGGTAAACTTGCAAAGGTATGTACATGTTAGCGAGTTGGTTTCGGTAACATCACAATTTATCAGATTTTTTACTGAAGACATGTACAAAAGTTTATCATTATTTAGCTGATTTTACTTCATATAAGTAAAGAAGAAGAGTTAGTATGTTGAATGATGATACTGGAGTACATTGATAAACAGTGGCTCTTGGATGTCAAACACACTTTATAATATATGTATGTGATATTTTGTATTTAGATTGCCAAAGACAGTAGCCTTGAGAAACTGATTACCAAGCTAAAGTCGTATTATCTGGAAAAAGAGGGTAAGAATTGCTTGTTATACGTTTGCAGTGAAACCTGCTGTAGTGACTTGCCACCATTCTGTTCTAGTACAATATGACATATATACCTCAAAAGAACACTGTATTACTCCCTTGAGTGATCATTTAATATGTTTGATTTTTTAATTAAAATAATGAAGTGCATCCTGTCCAAATGTATAGTGTACCTTTAGTAACGTTGATCACTAAATGCATATATCCAAGTCCAAAGCTCAAACTTTCACCCACACTTTGCCCAATTAATCATTATCAACACCAACTTCAATCACTACCTTAACCCAGATTCCTAATTTAAAAAATAACTGAAGTGGTCATGTAGCAATCATATGAATCATTTGTCTATCTAGACCAATCTCTTTAAGCTGTATAACAATCCATCTTCTGCTGTGCTTTGTTTTTTGTTGAATGTGTTTATTTGTTTAACAGTAAACAATTATTTATGTAAGCTTGTTACGTTTTTTCCTTTTATATATAATTGAAATATTTACCAATTAGGCTTGACATTGTATTATTACAGGTATTGTAAAAATGTGTCTCAGGCCAGTTATATGATTTGTTTTATGCTATTGCTGTCAGTGACTAGTTATAACCATGTTGAATGTCTTTAATCAGATGAAGTGTTTCACGTGGCGTGTGGCTTGACATTACGTGCCATGAGCGATCACAGTCCTGATGCTCTCCGTCGACATGCTACTCTTGCCATGCCCCTGGCATTCTTTGCGATGCACGAAAAACTTAAAGGTAAAATTGTGTTCAAAATTAATGTTATTTATTATATATTTTTTCTGCACGTTTCTTTAGCTTTTAGCATCAAATTGGTTTACATCATTAATAATTTAAACTTCTTAAGGTCAATCTCTCATTAAATTTTTGCTAATAGCCTAATGTTTTAATCTCTGCTTTGAGAGCATACAATTTTAATTTAAGAATTCTTTAAATTCCAAAATATGCTTACTATATTTGTCAACCTGGCAACGGCACTGTATTTATAGACATAAATTCTTATAAAAGTTACAAAATATAGTATTTGTAAGATGGTCTATTTATCATTTAAGATTACAGTGGGAGCGGGACTAGTCTATCAAAGGTTGTAAATCTACAGTATACTATCATGTCTGTGGAAAAGTGCACTTAAAAGATAACTTGCTGTTATTCATTAAGAGTACCAGCAGGTTTCCTCTATGATCAAGTATCGATACAACCATACATTTGACATCCAATAACCTCTGATTGATAATCAATGTGTTCCAGTGGTGTCATTAAAAAAGTAATGTTTATTATTTGAATTGAAGATGACAGTAACACTGACATGTCTGATAGTGTGTGCAAAAGTGCACTTAAAAAGTCCTTTACTGTCATACGATAAGATTAGCCAATGTGGTCGCCAAAGGTTTCCTCTATGATCAAGTATCGATATATAATCATGCATTTGACATCCAATAACCTCTGATTAATAATCAACGTGTTCCAGTGGTGTAATTATTTGTTATTGTAATTGAAGATGACAGTAACGCGGACACGTCTGACAGTGTGTGGGAGGAGGTGTGGCAGGAGTTGACGCCTGGAACCGAGGCTGGTCTGCGTCTGTATCTGCCAGAGATTGTACACCTGCTGCACACCTCCCTTCAGTCTCACCTCTGGACTACCAAGGCCCAGGCAGCTGCTGCCATGAGCACCATGGCAACCAAACTGGGATCAACTCTAGGCTCGCCACAGTTAGGAGAAGTTCTCAAGGCTCTGTTGAATGGCCTTCAGGGACGAACATGGGAAGGAAAAGTACGGTTTGTTTAGGATGAGGATAATGTTGCAGTTTTATAACCTTTTTTAATATTAATATAATTGTAAAATTTTCTTTCCACTGTTTGTAATAAGATATTGGCTGGTAAAAATCACACTGTTGATGAGATTAAATTTATTTTATTAACGATTACGGAATGCTGAATTTATTCTATTGTATTTTCTGTAATCTTCTAGACAGGATGTGAGTCATCAAATGAGTAAATATGATCACCTTTATGTTTATTTCTCATATTAATTTTTATACCCCATCTTCAACAAAGTATGGGGTATATAATGTTTGCCTGGTCCATTCATTTCCAGAGCATATTTACTACACTGTATCAGATAGAGTCATCATACTTTGTATGTGTTTATATGTAGGGAAGGCAGTGCATTGCACGCCAAAAGTAGGGCACTGTGACCTATATCTTGAACTTTTGACCTCCACAGCATATCTCGTACACTAATTGATATAGGGTATCAAGCTTTGTTTGTGGGTGCATGTGAGGAAGGCGAAACTCCTGCTTCAAGTTACATCTAGTTATTAATAATGTCTATTTTATCTTTTAATATTTTTCAAGGAAACACTTCTTCAAGCTATATCTACTGTTTGTACATCTTGCAAGTGAGTCTGCGTTTTCCCTTCAAATTAACTGTTTAATTGTCAGTAGAAATCTAGATGTTATATATTCACAATGGTCTAATAAATTCTACTCAGAAATTGTTAAATAAACGATTATTATAAAATATGATATTACATTTCTATAATTCATCAACATATTATCTAACACATTATGGTGTTTATTACAAGACTTCTATATTTTTGTATTGCTATTCATTTGAACTACAGAGCAACATTTGCTTTAGCCTTAGACCTATATATTTTTGGAGTTTGTAACTGCATGGAAATCCCCATCAGAGATGTTTGTTGTATTTAAAAATTTACCTATAATGAGAGAAACGACTATTGAGGTAATATTGTAACTACTCTGTCCAGCAAGGTCATTGACTTGACATCTACTATATAAGTTCTAACAAAGATTGGAGCTCAATTTTGTCCAAAGCAGTTTGAATTTGTATTATTTTATTATTTTTGTAGAGAAGCAATCACAAAAGGACAAGAGGGTCAAGCAACAACAGATGAGGTACATGAGTATTTTCCAAATCTTTAATTAGTAAGGCTAATCAAGAATAGAATAAGTTGCAGGAAAAACATGGAACGTTAGCTCGTTAGAGCAAATATTCTGAAACAAATATTAATATGTCTCCATGCAATAACTTTAGAATTTCAAAAGAACTATACAAATGTTTTAATATAATGAGGGTTAACTTCTGTTCCATTTGACATTTTTAATCATAGACTTATTTACAAGTTTTAAAAGCAATTTTGCTTAACAAATGTTTGATGTTCACAGTATGTTTAACATCATTCGAATATTTTAGATCATTGAGGCAGTGTTAAAAGAATGTAAAAAAGATAAGCCTGCCTACAAGATTGAAGCCCTGAAGTGCCTTGGTGCCATTCTAGAGATGTACAAAATAGACAGGTTCTCAGATGTGTGGGAGATGGTCAACCCTATCATACAAAAGGTATGTGAAGTGCAGTCCTCATCCTGTTCCGTTGTTTTGTCCAGCATCTACTTGAGATATGCTAAGTAAAATATTAGTCTCTATGTCGAGCGTTCTTGTGAACCGTTATGCATTTCCATGTCAGCTATTTTAGTCAGCTCTCATTGAAGGGAGTGTCACCAGTGCTTATCTAATATAGTCTTGTTACTTTCACCCTGAATAATTCTCTTGCTTCTCTCAGAGTGGGGAGTGGGATGCAGCGCAGTGCAAGAGCGTACTTCTGCCTGAGAGTTGATGGGTCGAAGGATCGATCCTCCTCAAAGCACCTGTTGGGTTAATTCCTGTTTCAACCAGTGATCCACGACTGGTCCATTAAAGGTTGTGGTGTGTGCTAACCTGTTGGATAGTGCACATAAAAGATCCTTTGCTGTTATTTGAAGAAATGTAGCAGCAGGTTTCCTCTGAGACCAATATCACTGCGATTAACATCCAGTAACCGCTGATTGATAATCAATGTGTTCCAATGGTTAATTTAAACAAACTGTTATCTTTCAGAGTAAAAGTACCGAGAAGGACAAAGATGAGGAAGTGTCGAGTGAGACGAGTGAAGGCATGAAAGATTGTGTGTATTCCACAGTGGGACAAACATGGCCCACACATCTCACTACTCAAGGTATGTCCAGCGCATACTCATTATGATGCTTTTAACACCACCTTCTGTATGTATTCCACAGTGGGACAAACATGGCCCACACATCTCACTACTCAAGGTATGTCCAGTGCATACTCATTATGATGCTTTTAACTGCATCTCTGCACAGATTTCCATCACAAATCACAATTGATGGTCTCTTGTATTGTATCATGTGCTCTTTACCATGGAAAGTCAGCGAGTCCATCATGTTGAAGAGATATTCGTAAGAGAAGTTAAACCTCAGAGCAAACTTATGTAAACGTTTAACTGCTCTTTCTAAAATGCAAATTCTTTTATAATTCAACTTTGATCATTAGTGTCACTCGAGCATAATACCTGTATATAATCTGTACATCAATTTATGTGAGTATTTTTGTATTTTCAGCCATTTTCCAGGAGCGTGTGAGTTTAGAACTCTGTTCAGCATTACCGCGTAATACATGGCGAGTTCAGGTTTCCATCCTGAAGGCAATTCACAAGTTTGTAGACAGGTAATCGCATTTACTTCCTTCACAAAACAAAATGTCGTTTTACCAACATCTGAGCTCATTATTTAATCCTTCATTACTATCGGTTTAACGTAAATTCAGTGCCGTCTTATTTATTGTATAAATCTTGTCTTTCAAACTTGAAAATTACTTGATTGATTCGTATGTTTTATCTTTATCATAAGTTACAGAACTGTTAGATAACTACTGTTCCCTAAAAAATGCAGGAAGCTTTCTTTGTTTCGTATCTAATGAAATCGTCTGTTTATATGTGACGATAAAGAATGAAGCTTAATAGAACATTTACCTTATAACTTTCTATTAAGTCTGTTATGAAACTCTGTGGAACTAGTCCAAGCTCCAGATTCTGTACGGGCGCTATTTCTTGTTGGACCTCGCATGGAAAGCTGCAGAAGGTTTCTATGCATTTTTCAATACAATGTCATCCCCTGAAACTATTCAGGGTTGGGGTACTAAAATTCAATAATGTTAAAAAAAACACATCCCACATGGTCAAATTTTAGTACCCCCACCCTGAATAGTTTCAGGGGATGACATTGTATTAAAAAATACATAGAAACCTTCTGCAGCTTTGAAGTTTCCATGCCAGTTATAACCCAAAAATACATTTTGGAGCTGGACTAACAGTGTTTTAGTCCCTTCACACATAAGTGACGAGTTGACTGTAACTAGTTGTGTTGTGCAGGTTGTGTGGTCTGGACAGTGAGGTGGGAGAACATCACAAGGCAGTCGAATCTGTCATCCAGTCCATTGTGTCGGCCGTCATACCATCATTAGGTGAGTCATTTTGAGCAAAATGCCACCGTTTCAAATAAATTCATAAAATAACAGTGATTGCAGTATAGTCTGCCACTTCCATAGTAATTATTTCAAATAAGTTCATAATGAAACATTTACTAATAAATTGATTGAAGTGCAGCCCTGCCACTTTGATGGTTGTTGTTACTATTATTATTATAATAATTATTTCAAATCAATTCGTTTGATAACAGTAATTGAAATACATGTCCACCTCTTTAATAATAATTATTTCATATCAGTCTGTGCATTGGTGGAGTTGTTGAGATGTTCACTTGTTACCTCTATAGCCATTGGTGTTTTCCAGGTAACATGAAGTACACTGTGATACGTTCTGAAAGCTTAGCTGTGATAGAGATAGTTATCAAGAAATTAACAGGTAAAATGTTTTATAGTAATATTGTATCAGAAATAGCAGAATATTAACCAGTGTTAATTAGTTAACAGCAAATTGAGCAATGTCATGACAAACGCTAAAGTTGCAATATTTAGTATTCAAGACAGTAATGATCTTAACTTGTTCAATGTCCTGTTCCAACCACAGTAGTTCTAGGATTTTGCTAAAGTCTACCAACTCGGGCTAGTTGTTTTCAAAATTCAACTGTCGGTAAACAAACCAACTTTATCGTTATAATTGTGAATAACTTTTAATTTGCTAAACACTTTAGATTTGACAGCAAATCCATGTGACTAGTTCTATTTAAGAAATTAAATTGTATTTCGCATGTGGGAAATATTTCACTATTTTTTTCTATTTTTTGCAGAAGCCAATCGATTGGAAACAATTGAACTTTCTAGAGAACTACTTATGCAGGAGTTATCCACCCTTTCTGAAGATTGTGTGTGGGACGTTCGAGAAAAAGCTACCAAAGTTCTTAGCATGGTGACCGTGACTTCTTGATGGAAAATTAAAAATTGCAGAGAATGAGTTTTGTTCGATCTGATAGAAACACTAAAAACTGTATTTATTTGGTGATAGCTATATGACAATTGTGGCTTTATTTAGGACAAAGACAATCGGCATTGACCTTTTGGTTAGCTCCATTGTATTAAAACACCCTCTATCACAGTTCATGTTTTTAACATGAAAGCAGATATTATGTAATCATGAAGGTTAGCGCTGTCAATAGAAAAATAAGACATAGCCATTTTGTGAGGAAATGTTTCTATAAACAAGTATGTTAGCTGGCCATCCCTGTTCAATATGATCGTGAAAGAATTGAGATTAATCAATTAAACTACTTGAGCAATTTCCACATTGACATATCTCTATTAGTGTTTGACAACAGCATTTTACATTGTGACTGCCAGGTAATGAAAATTCAAATGTTTTTAGTAATTTGTTTGGCTACTGCTGTTTTAAAACATTTATTTGGTGCATGCAGATCTCTTTGAAGACATTTGACCAACTGGTCTTTCTGGGACCTTCATGTTATTGGTTTGTTTAACGTATTACCAGGCACTAATCTAAGATGATATGAAAAAAAGAAATCCTTAATTTTGTTTCTGAATATGGTAATACATAAGTACGTAAGTTACGCACATAATTATGTATGGTACATACCTACCTTATGTTTGTACATAATTATGTACATATATGTATGTACACACATGCATGCATACATGCATGCATGCATGCATAAATACATACATACATACATACATACATACATACATACATACATACATACATACATACATACATACATACATA
>JAULBR010087579.1:0-12825 GCA_032355825.1 Melanodrymia aurantiaca
GGCTGGCTGGCTGGCTGGCTGGCTGGCTGGCTGGACGACCCTACAAGACGGTCGTCCAGCCAGCCAACTGTCCATCTATAACCTTGTCATAGTGTTCTCGGACTATTGTACACGTAGCTCTGTTTTGTCTTCATTTGTTTTAAATCTCAGAAAAATTAGATTTTCATAATCACTATTATATGCTTCATTACATTAAAAGATTAATTTTGTTTTGTTGCTGGGTACATACTTATATTGTCACATGTATTAACTTAATTTTTTGGAAATAGAAATAACTATGGGATCGTTCATAAATGTCAGTATGTTTCACAATTCACGCAAAATTAGGATTGTGTTTGACCCGTCCCTCCCCTTCTAATCATAACATAAAATATTGATGAACTGTGTAGTGGACCGATGTTTTTAAATTAAATGCAATCCGAACTTGGCTTTTACCCTCGATCAACCCATCCCAATCCCATTCAGAACATTCCCCAGATTGTAAAACACATTGACATTTATGCACACGATCCCTAATGAACATTATATAAACATAGCAAAAGCACATTTTCATTGCCACAATGACAGTTTCAATATACATGTAATGGCAATACATGTATTTACATTTTGTAATCTCAAGTCATCGCGGATTATTATTGATGTCCAAAGCTTACAGTATTTTGAAGAGTTTAATAGTAGCAGACTTTCCTTGAATGACTGAATACAAGATTTGATGGGGTGGCTTGGAAACATTCGTTAACTTTTCAAGGCCATGGATACCAATTGTACCAAGAAAGGCTTTTCTATGGAAAGTGGCTAAAATTGGGAGACAAGGATGAAGAAGACGGAACAAACAACCATTATTAAAGTTCTAATCAAAATGATACCCCGCCTGTTTTTGTTTATTACATAATTATGATTGATGAAAATCCCTACAACAAAAACTGTATCAGAATTGTAATGATATCTTACAACATACATGATAAAAGTAAAAAAGTTACCAATAAATTATTATAGATGAAACATTTTAATATAACACCTGGCTGTTATCACACCTGACATGTATGTGAAATTTCGATTTCAGATTGCCAACTTTATTAGTTTTATGATGCACAGGTATGTTGTTTTGTATCGTAGTAGGTCATCATAATGCTGATACAGTTTTCAGGTTTTTGTTGCAGGGATTTTCATCAATCATATACTAGTATATTAAGCCAAAAAATAAGGATGGGTTATAATCATTTTGATTAGTACTTTAGCATAGCTATTATATAATGATGTTGATGATAATACATCATGGTGTTACATGCATCTGCAGGCGTGGATCCGTTTTAACAGGATGTGGGTGGCATATATCACTACTTTAAAACAGTTAATTTTCTTAAGAAAAATAATTATCTGTTACGCAAACCAAATGAGATATCTTAAAGAATGTTTTTCAAGCAAACTGATTTCGATCCACTAAACTTCCCCGCATCCCCTGGATCCGCGCCTGGAACCAATTTTACAAAACATAAGTCTAGTTTACAATTAGTTGTGGACGTAAACATAAGTAGGGAAATTTCGATCGCTAACGAGTTTTTTTAAGTGATTTTGTCATTTGTGACATTACAATTATGTTTATCAGGTAACGTGTATTTTAGGAACCACTTTTTAGTCAGATGTTTACTTCACAACTAGTTGTAAATGTTTGATGAAGTTGGTATCTAGTCTGTTGTAAAGAAAGAAGATGCATATAAGTCTAGAAAGTACGGTAAAACTATATAACGGTTTGTTTTCTATATAACCATTAAGTATTGTTCAACAATTGCGCAACTTGAACGAGGATTATGGGATGTTTCAATCCCAGTACCGGTTCAAATCCAGAGCGAGCGCTCCGCAAGTCTCAATTGGTAGGTGTACTTCCACTTACACCGACCAGTGTCCACAACTCTGGCCCCATGCATGCACCTGAGAACACACATTAAATTTATTGAGGTATTAGCATCAATGGACATTGCACTTATAAATCTATGTACATGTACTCTATAATAATATGAAAATCCTGAGTAAACAAATATCTTACATATAGGTAGTAGTGTTTGAAACAAAATTTATTTTCATATTTTCATAATATTTTTGCATAGCTATGATAGATTATCATGAGATCATTTTCAAATCATAAAAGGATGTTATGCAAAAGGTTTTACAAAAGTTGAAGCCCATTTGTGGTGCACAAGTATAATTACAATGACCTATTTTCAACTGCAATTTTTTCAGTTACATAATACTGTGGGTTATAAAGTTCATGCATGGGGCCACATAACTGGTTTAGCAAAAGCCGTGGTATGTACAGTCCTGTCTGGGAAAGCACTCATTACAAGAGCGTCTGTTTGAGGTTCGATGGGTCAAATGATTAATCCTTGGTGGACCCATTGGGCTATTTCCCATTCCAATTAGTGGTCCATCAAAAGCCGTGGTGCACATAAAAGATCCCTTGCTGTTATTCAGTAAGATTAGGACAGTGGATTTCCTCTGACTAAGCGTCGATATAACCATGGGTTTGACATCCAATAACCGCCGATTCTAGTGGTGTCGTTAAACAACCTTTTCGGGATAACACTATGTAAGAATACAGAACTTAAACTGTATATAAATAATGTCTTGGACGTAAGACTGGTGCACGATAATCAACAAAGACAAGTCAACGTTCACTCTTCACTGCACACGAAGCGGGCAACCGCAAACCTAATGGCACTCATCTGTATTAAAAAGACCAACAAACCTAAACGGGGGTCACTTTTGACTGGAGACAGACATGAAAACCGCAGACGGAGCAAGCAGATGCCAACGCAAAAACAAAAACAAATATAAAAAAACCTGCCGTTATGTTAAAACTAGCTTGTGCCAAGTTGGATGAAGACAATAATACACTGAAGGTGTCTACCAAGGAAACATCAGACCACACCTTGAGCACAGATCCAGTGCATGGTCAACAGCACCAAAGTCATATCGGCAAAAACTAGACTGGATTCAGAACCAAGCACTCGAGATCATTTCTGGTTAACCCGATTGTAAAGGTAAACGGTTTTTTTACGACACCACTGGAACACATTGATCGGCGGTTATTGGACGCCAAACTCAGTGATGTCGAAACTTGGTCATAGAGGAAAGAAAGCAGCTGTCACGATAACGGCTACTCTTTGAATAACAAGCTCGTTTACCAAACGGTTTTTGTGTACGTATGTAAGGAGAAATACAAAACAATTCGAGGTTTGCACACGGTCGGCTCCTGGTGGCACTGCTCAATATGAACCAGACCTACAACCCGCCCCCTCCCTCAATAAAATGTGTTTATAGATTTCAACGTTGAGCATCAAAGGGCATCATGATCCAGAACACTAAGTGATACTAAAAAAGCAGAACGATGTATGAAAAAATTTACTACATGATAATTATTCTATTAATTTTGATCCATTTTCTAGTATGAAAACTCATGTATAAATTGCAATCCGTCATGGAGGATACGTATTCGCTATATGAAAGTTATAATGCCTCTTGGGGGGGAAAAAGCCTTTTCATGAAAAGTTTCCATTGATGCCGATGATGATGGCATCAATATTTTTATGTGACACATCTAAACGTCCAAATAAGTAACATGCATGGTAAAAAGCATTTCCTCTAACAAGGCAGATTGAACGAGATAAAGACAAAGTGATATAGCTTGCACACACGAATCGGACAAAGCAACACATTATTAGCATTATATCTGGTATTTAAGAAAAGTGAACGTATCGTGTGACACCGGTTGAAAAAGCAGCCCGATTCAGCTAGCGTGTACACGTTTACAAATTTAGCGTGACTATAGTCTAGAATTGTCCCCACTGTCATCGAACTTATATTACTTGGCTGGTGGCAAATGACGATGTGCTGTTCGTTGCCACCGACTGGATTTTTTATCGAAGTATTTCAACTGGTTTGGTAACTAATCTGTGGGAGTGGGTGTTGAAAACTTGTTGCCCTAGTTTGTTGGTAAGACGAATTTAAGATGAAAATAATGACCATTTCTTGTTTACTTCAATTTAAACTATTCTTAAAAAGTTTTGGTTAGAGTGCATATGTATATCCAATGGATTTTTGGTTAGTCAAATGGTTGTACTTATAGCTGAAAATGTAATTTTACCTTTAAAAATGTATCGTAGGTCTACTAAATTATTTTCACTTTCGGTGTATTGAGTTTATTCTCATTCACACATAAGTCTTACAACCTATTAGGCATTTGTTTGGTATTATCATTACACGCACGTCTTCCAACCTCTTGGGCATCTTGTTTTAATTCCACCCTCATTTGGTTCAGGTTGTAATTTTAATACGACATTAATATGGTGCGGTCACGAGTTTAGACCAATTTGTATGCATAAACTTGATAGGCAGCTGGATTCATGAGTAGACGACGTTGCAGGGATAATGTCCATAGAGTTACTTCTCTTGAATTATATAAATAGATATATATTTTTTTTAGGTTATATTTGTTAATGAAAGCGGATTGTTCAAAATATATATTTTTTATTTTTTTATGAAAATAAAAGAAAATGGAAAATAACTGTTGGTTGTGTTATTTAATGTACAAATTTGCAGTACCTTAAAATATATGGCTAATTTAAGTTCGGCCCCTACTTTATCCACGGACAAAGAAAGCATGTTGACTATATAAAAAGGTTACTTTTTTGCGATGCCCACAAAAAGGAACACTATATATGAAAGGGGTCACGTTATAGCCTACTAGAATAGACGCACTCGGAGGCCATGCATACTGGAAAAGGGGCACTACAAATATATTCAAAGATTGATCCAGGTAATATTAGTGTCGGCCATCGTGGGTTGTCGACGTGAAAATCAACGTGCCTATTTTCTCATTTCAAATGCCCTTTTTAATCAGGTACGTAATACATAATGCCAACTCACTTCTCTGGCAGAGAGCTGTCTATGCTCGGAACACACTGAATAATGTTATGGCATAGACTCGCCTTTTTCGTTGCTATAACATGAAATATAGAAATCGGATAAACGTGGATTTATAATATATTTATTTGCCATGTATTAATGTATGGATATATAAAAAAAATGTAGAAACAATTTGGTCAGCATATATCCAGTTGTAGAGGGTGAGTGGTCGAGGTTGCTGAAGCCGCCACTAGAAAATTTGCATTTTTATGGGGAAATGTTTTATTTTATTAAGTGTAAAAATTGAATAGTTTTGCAGGGCAGACTGAAATTTTTATTTCATTTTCCTGTCCGGGCAGATTGATATGTTGTCCAATAACAAAAATGTCTGACCAGTTTCCATTAGCAATGTCATTTTCTTGCGGCTCGGGCGTTTCATCAAGGTTATGCCGTCCATTTATGCTATTTCACGATGAAGGTTGATTTAGCACCCCACTTCGACTCGTTTGAATGAAGACGGCAAATAAAGAATATGGATGATCATGTGCTTATGACGGTGGGAGGAGTTGCATGAGCACCAGTATGTCATACGCTGTAGACATTTAATATTTGGAAATGGGTTAAGAATTATAATGGTAATCTAAACGACAAAACATTGACGTGTCCAAATTCGTATCTACTGACATGGCAGGGTCGACGGATCTTTGCGACAAGCTAGAGATGGCATGTACTCGCGGATCACTGCCAAAACGTTTTAATATACATCCCCGTTTTCCTTTGGTATCTGTGACTGAACGTTTATTACAATGCATTACAAAACAATACAATAACTAAACATTAGGAATACAATAATTTTAACTTTAATTCAGACATTGTTTGGCAGAATATAGGCCTACACAAGTGACTATCTGGGATTACACGTGGCTTGAAATCCAGTTATATACAGATGTAATTATTGTAAGTACATTTATCTTTGTTTAATTACTGTTTATGTAGAAGGCACTTATGTAGTATTCTCTGCAAGGGTAAAAATATGGCTTGCTGGGCCACAGTTTGTAAGATCTCTCAACATCTCTTCAGCAGTGTACTGGCTGTCCGTTTCCACACAATCTGAACCCTTGTATAAGATGCATGGATTAAAAATTTGCTCCTCTCTTGCACACAGATTTTCGTGATTGCCTGGAATAATAATAATTTTGTAGGCAATTGGTTTATCGTTAGATTTACTATAACAATGCAGAATTAAAATTTTATTTCACTGTTTTTAAAATAGAAAAAGTTATTGTATACTTTAGTTGTTTTAAATACGTTTAAGACTAATCACCTTTTAATAAACACTTGTCCGCTGTGTGCTATCAGTATGTTTGGCTGAATATTGTTCCTAACTTAAGTATCGCTTTTGCAAATTTGTCTTATGTACAGATGTTTATTAAAAAAACCCCGACCCAATTAAAATCGGATATGACTATTAATATTAAAACTTATTTTAAATTCATACCTCCTATTTTTAAGACCTTGAGAGATGCATACTGCGGGTTAGTGGAGCAGCCAGGGACATACTGACAATGATCACAGTAGAGGACGTTGGATAATTGCGAGACATCGTCATCATCGTTGTTGTTGGTGTTCATTAGTTGAGGAACACCACCCAGCATGTTTTCTAGCTCACTTTCCAGTTCGACGTTTTGTTCTTTGCAGTCAGCCAGTTGTAGCTGTTGTTTGTAGATCAGAAGACGTAGTTCGTTTATCTTAAATACAACGCCAGACATATAGGTTATACCACCATTAATCGTACCACAAAACATACCTATTTTAATGGACTTGCAGGAGTCTAAAGAACAAGCACTGCTTTTATATACCTACATCAACATACATACTTTAATACAAACCAGGTTTCTGATATATAGGACCATGGTCAACAACTTTATATCTTATCTGTTTAAGCTATTAACATCTATGCACAAACCTCTTATAACACAAAAGATAGTTGTAACTCGTTCAAGAGTAGGCCTACTAGTAGCCTATTTATTGAGCTAATCCTCGATATAATAATTATTGCTCGATGTTGGCATTGACACCTTGACCATTTTTAATGCCCTCTGCAAATACTCCATCCAATCCATCTGGTACAGCGTGACGTTGCGATTGAAAAGGTTCATGTGGACCTCAAAATATAAACCTATATTCTAACCTTGTTTTGTTTTGCACAGTCCAAAGCAAAGGCTTTTTCGCGGTTATGTTGTATACCCATTAATGAGTCGAGAGTCGACCAGAGACGAGATTCACCTGATTAAAATACAAAAACCAACAATATTATAGGTTTTCTGAAGATGGTTTCTTTTGTTGCTATTGGATGTTACCGAGTGGTTCTACATAATACATAGATGTACATGTATAAGAATTCGGCCATGTTGAGGGTTATTTATTCAGGATCAAGCACTTGGTGGGAAGTGAATATTCCTGGGTTTACAACATTCATAAAAAAGACCCTGAAATAACAATGGACCGTAATGACCATATCAGTGATACAGGAAAAGCGCAAAAACTACTGAAAATGGGTAACCCAGAACTTAATTAATATCGACCAATCGCCACAATTCAGGTAGACTTTTCTGTAATAATAATGGATTGAGGATCCACAAGCTTGTGAAGGGGTATATGTTTTATGGTCTTAGATTGTATTAAATCTAAAATACACGCTTCTAAATACAAAGCAGATTCGGAACCTTGTAACAAAGTGGAGATGGAATGTACTCGCAAATCATAGATGAAGCGGTTATAGTAATAATAATAATAATAATTGTGTACAGTATTTAAAATCGGAGTTGAAATTATTATTTGGTTTTGAGGAATCATCTGCGCATATATATACACACCAGGTTGGTTCTTCATAATCTCCGAAATGCCCGACTGAAGAAAGAGTGTATCGGCTCGTAGACTTCGTTCTGTTGTCAACCATTCCTCTTCTTTTTCTTGTAAGAACATCTGTATAAAGCACATTCTATTACTGTTAGTACAGAGTCCAAATATGATTAGTTCTATCTAGTTTACAGTCATGGAAATAGCAGCTAAATGTCTACCGTATCATAAAACGTTTGAACATTTTCGCTAGTTCAGTGCATGACTACAAATAAATTTGAATTTGGTAAACATCACAGTATCAATTTCTCACACGATTTACATATTTCGGCCAATAGTTGATCCAGTTGCTTTCATCGTTTGGAATTATTTGGAATGAACGTTTTTACAAACATAAAATCGTAAGAATATCCAATGCTAAGTTAGATATATATATAATTTATAGGCCTACTAGTATTATATAAACTACATGTAGGATTATGGTCTTCACACATTTAGTTTTAATTTGAAATGTAAAATTACAAATTCTTACAAATAACGATATCGAAATCCTGGCAATGGACCCATAAGGTTTACGCCTATTTATTGTGTACAGACTCATCTACCTGCGTGATCTATTGTTTCCTCAACATGTATGTTTAAAGCACGGTATGTTTGACGTACTTGATACGCTCTAAGATGAATAACATACCTGTATAGACTTCAGTTCTGACTTGAGAGTTTTGATGATGTCACATAAACGTTTTGTGCGTTCGCTATTTCTGTACCGCAAATTCTCTAGGCGCGCAGAATCTTTCATAATTTCTGAAGAATAAAAATTTATATAAATGCGATGAAAATTAGTACTTAACTCTGGACCAAAACTTTAATTTATTTGCTTTCACGAAAATGTTGATATAATATATTACATATTATGTATTTCAACCGTATACAAAGAACGAAAAAAGACATGGTTGTGCTCATGTCACCATGACGTGATGTAGGTAACGTTCTTCTTTCGACACGCCTGGTATCATTGAGCACTGCTTTTACTATGATTAGTAAGTGCATGTCATCAACATTTTGTTAGAATATCCCTGCTGGATATGTTTCGGATATGTTTTATATTTTGATGTTCAGATTACCAATGGATCGTCTATCCACGTCCAATATTACCCTGATTCAAATATTCGATTGGTGTAGTGCAACTTTACAGTAATTAATATAAAATGCAATATCAATATGTGCTTGGTCTCAAAACAGAAACAATTTTGACTTGTTTGCAAAAAGGCACATCGTAAAATCGTGCAGGGATTCCTAATGGTACACACTACGAGAACATAAAACCTATAGCTTATTAAGCAATAATGACGACGACGATGATGACTGAAGCAGCATCTTATTTTCACCTTGTACATTCGTTTTGATCATTTATGTGTGAAAACGTATGGAACTATCAACTTAAAATGAGTTGATCATGGCGGGTGCCGTGCTCTTGTTGGGCAACTATATAGGAAAGGCTCACAATCATCAATGATGGTCATACTTTTATTTTGTTCTAAACAGTCCACTGTTCTTTATATCAGGTTGGACTGTATAGGCCGATAGCCCGGGGGGAAAGGAGTTACGTAATTACAACTAAAGAAGTACTAGTACTTGTTATTATGATACCTATTAGGTGATGTCGGTGATGTCCCCACGATTCTGACACGTCTCCAGCTAGATTGCGAGCGTTTTTTAAACCAATTTCAAGATCTTTAAATTCTGCGCATGTTTGCTTCACATTATCTTCTTTTTCCACATGGAACACTTGAGGACACGTCTCGTCATCAACTTCATCAGCAGCAGCACGTTCTTCAGCATTTGTTTTGTGTTCTTTGGTTACAACAATACTGGGAATATGCTTAACGTATTTCTCACAAACGGGTAAAATCATTGAGAGATAATCAAATAAATGAGTAACTTGCTCGTCCATATTTTCCATCAAACTGGAAGCTGCCTCCAATACTGATCGCGTACTAAAATCACTTGAACTCTGAGATCTAATAGATTCATTGGATTGACTTGGCCGACGATAGCGCTGCGTGAAAATAGAATCCAATGTAATCGGTCCTGGGTCACCAGAATCTCTTGGTAATGTAGGTGTTAAACCTGCGGCAAATGGATTTGGTCCATCGATATCGGAGATTCCCTCTATATCATTGTTATCAGTACATCTGGGCTCGTCAATACAATCAACCAAAAATGTTCGTTCATCCCGAGATTGGTGCATTGTTTCGTGGAAAATGTCACTATCACTTCTAACTCGTCTAACTGAATATTCAGATGCTAAAAGGTTGCTAACTTCGGTTTCATCCAACAGTGAACCAGAAGACATCTCGTCGATGGGAATTCTTTCTGGAGAAATTTTTCTTCTCGAGAAAACCAAGCTGTCAACCTTAGCGATATTGTGATTCTGGTCAATGGTCGTAGTCGACTCTCTCAAAAGGGAACCATTTTCTGTGTCGTTTGCATCTTCGTCAGTATCACTTTGTCCCGCTTTTTGGATGGCCTCAGATACAACACAATCTGAAAAATCGTCTTGCAATTTGTCATCATACATTTTTGCTAAACCGCAGTCGCCATGTGACATCATGGTTTTTTTGGTAGTCAATAAACCGTTGTTTTTCTAGAAATTCTGGTTCCAGAATGACGTCATCGGGGTTGATACAAATGACGTCATTGACGTTTCGATGTCGTTTGTAGTCGGAACAGGGGCGCAAGGTGCGTGAGGTTGAGGGATCGATCCTCCTTAGTGAACTAGTTGGGTAATTTCTCGTTCCAACCAGTAATTCGCGGTTGTGGGTTGTACTATCCTGTCTGTATAGGAAGGTGCATGTACTTCAATCTTGAATATATTCGAATAATACCAGGAAGTAGGCTATTTATTGATCAAATAAAGTATAATAAGCCTACATAGCAAGGAATCGTGCGCTTGGATCTGTGGTTACCACTGGTTACTGGCCATCACTGCTTTGTCATCATGTCCCAGCCAAACGCTATCTAGATTTTATAACTATCCATTGTGTCTCTCAAGAAAATCTCGATTCTACGTCTGTCAAATTGATGAATTGGATCTAAATCATGAAAAAAGGTACACAAAAAAACCAGGTCATTGAAAGGCGCAAACGAAAACAAACGACCAAAAACAAGAAAAAATTTAATGTTTATAATATACACTATATTCAAATGTTTACCCAAATAGTGAGGAAGTCTATAGTTTGTTTTGCAATATAAAAAGAAGTTTGCAGTTGCTCTCCATCCACGTAGGCTACAGGCGAGTTTGTTTCCCCATCTAAAAGCAGCCAATAACAATACAAGTGTACAACTGGCTAGTGGTCGTATAAACATATTAGTATGTAATTATGTTTCGTAAAGCAATATTGTGGCACTACATTTATATTACAAAATAGCGACTGGCTTCATGGAGTTATCGGTCGGCCATAATGCAGCAAAAACACGAATTCTTCTTTAAAATATCATGTAGGCCTACTAGTAGGTGTCAGTTCACTCCCCCACTGTGTAACTCTTTACAAGTAAGTGAGTTGTCCACCCCAATGCACCGCCTCCAATATGAACTATTGTATCCGCCCGTGGTTAGGGCACCTCTTGGTACGATCCTCGCTTTGATATTCCTCTTACACGTGATACAGTAAACACGAATCCTTCCTGCAAAATAAAGCTAAAACAATGTATATTCATGTATACCGCCAATCAATGCGTTAATTTACTCATAGGCCTTATCATGCTCCTATATTGGTGGTTGTTATGGCCAAAATATATGACGGAAAGTGTATATATTTATTATTATGTACCAATACAAAGATAACTAACTATACGCCGTTTATTTGACACAATACACACTGACTTTCTGTTTAAATATAAAAGACCAAAACACATCATGGGTGTTTTTCAATCGTTGCTTTTGGCGTGTCAACAGCATTTATAAATAAACGATTTACCGGTAGTATAGCAAAACATTATAATATTATATTACATCATCCATGGATAATAATAATAATAACTTAACAAATATATAGTTATTAAAACAATTTTTTTAATTTAATTATAATATACTAATGCCACAATAGCATAGTTAATATAAAAACATTAATTGGACAGTATTGTGAAATAACGTAAAATATCTTGAACGTAAAAAAAACGATCATAAAAAAATATGTACAGCGTTTGATTAAATGTAAAAAACCTAAGGGATCATGCATAATTGCTAATGTGTTTCACAATCCGAACAATTTTTAGAAGGTGGAATAAGGCCAAGTTTGGATTGCTGTTTATGTAAACATATCGGTCCACAGTTGATCAATGTTTTATGTTAGGATTAGAAAGGGATAGCGTGGGGGTGCCGTGGGGATTCAAACTCGATCCTAATTTTGTGCGGGTGTTGAAACACGTTGACATTTATGAACGTCCCCTAAACTAACTTTAATAAGTCCGGGTAGAGCTCCCCATAGATTTCTGTTTGGAAACATGTCGGCTCTCGTCGCTTCGTATCGAGTTCTCTTTATTCCCATTCCAACAGCAATATATAAGAAACCTCCTACCAGGACACTGAAATGCAAAGTACCAATAACATGTAGGGCCCAATGCCGCGTATCAATTTTATGAAAACATGGCAGCAAGATGTTTTGAAAGTTCTTCGTCGATAGAAGAAGCAAGCGAGTTTATTAAAGCTGTAATATAAAATCGTTTTTGTGTCAGTAAAAGATTGTAAATGATTTATTATACAAGTTAAAACATATTAAAAAATGTGAAATACTTTTATCATAGCCATTTACCGTAATTAAAGACTGGCTCGAGTTTAAAATGACATAATTGCATGATTCGAGTTTAAGACGGAAGTTATCAATGAGTAAAGATATGATCACATTTTGCAGCGTTATTGAACTTTCCTTTGGACTCTCGAATATACTGTGTTTAACAGGTTCGGCGGAACATTACTATGTGTATCGTTAGTTAGTTATAACTTATTTACGTGCTTATATCCAATTAAGGTTCAAGCACGTCTCTCGTGGTCACACAGTCCAG
>JAULBR010087590.1:0-12823 GCA_032355825.1 Melanodrymia aurantiaca
TGCCACGAATGGGAATCGAACCCAGTACCTACCAGCCTGAAGTCCGTAGCGTTAACCACTGCACCACGGAGACCGGTTTATATTATTCATCAGCTATTTATATGTATCAGACATTTGGTAATTGTGACATGACTGTGTGGAGAGAGAAAAAAACCCGCTGTCACAAAACAGTCTACACTTAAAACACTTAAAAATAACTTAATCTCACAGCGGTGTGACGTCATGAAAATAACTTCTTGCAAACAAGAGGGACACAGAAGCAGATCGTGTCTATAGTAATGTAATAACCATTATACTACTTCAACCTCATACACACGCTAATGTCTGATGCAATACTTTACTTTGACCCTGATGTAACGCCTTAATTTGACCTGTTTTACGCATTTTGATCGTTTCGATGAAGACAGCGGACACACAATATGGCTATACTTACGACGGGTGCCACCGGTGGGACAGGATACGCTCAACTTTCGCGAGCACCAGGTATCATCACTGCTTTGGCAGTGGTTCGTGAGTACATACCATCTCTACTTTGTTGCAATGTCCCTTCGATTCTGCATTGTGCAGACACGCTTTTGGCCCTGTCAATGTTTTGTCGATTAGATTTCATCGTTTGGAAGGAAACAACGTGCAGAAAAAGAAAATAAATGCCATGCTCATGGCTTGAGCCAATGGTGGGCACGCTGTGCTTAGCTTTCGTAAACATCTAGTTTCACCACTGCTTTGGCTGTCATCGTCAGGGTATGCCATCAAGATTTTGTCAGAACGTCTTGCGTGGAGATAATATTTCGCCTAATAATACAGATATGTTACTGTGTTATCGTTTAGATTTCAACCCAAATTACGAAAAATGCCTTTTACATAATCTACGACGCATCTCTAAAATGATCCGTTTTGGTTTAAGCAATATTTATTACCAATTATTTTTTTGGTTTGGGATTGGCCAACAATCAAATGCCTATATTAATGACCCGTTTTAAGGAACATGTTAGTAAATTGAGTCTCTCTTGGCATTTTAAAGTCAAACTACTGATAAAAGAACAATATTACTAATATTACTAATATTTTTATGAAACCAAAAACAAATCATTATTGGAAGAAAGGAATATTGCTGAAGGTGAGTTCATTCGCCGTTCCACTTTCATAGTGGCGCACCTAACGTCAGCACTAACCATCATCGAATATTTTTGGATTTAAATATTTGTATTATGTGATGTAATATTATGTTGAAAAAAAGATAATGATACATTTGCAATCTATTTTAGGACTGACACAACCCGATCATGAAACAACTCTGACCTACTTTGAAAGTAACACCCAGACATTTGTACTCAATGTTAGCCAGACTGGATCGTATGCTGATGTTAACGCATACCCACATTGGTGTCTCGGTAACATCACGACATGCACAAGTGGACTGAGTGTGGCTTTCTGGTTCAATCCGGTAGTCACTGATATCGAAGCGCCAGGTATAACCATCTTCTCCAATGGTGGACACATGCAGAATGGTGACGGTTTCTACATCAACCAGGTATTCGGGAATCAGTATGAAGTGGGTGTAGCCTTTGCCTCGGATGTCTGGAGATCATCCTTCAGTTTGACATCAGGTGACTGGATTCATCTTGGATTTAGCTGGTCCACTGTAGATGGTCTTGTGGTATTTGTGGATGGCTTGCCCCAGATGACAGTGAATCCCAGTGAAGCTCGTGAATCAGCGTCGTCTGATTACAACACAGAGTATAGAGTAGAAGTTGGATTAGATGAGTTTGGACAACCTCTGACATCTTCATCCGCGTTTACAATTTCCGATATAGTCATATATGACAACAACTTGGCAATTACCAGCGTTATTGAGTCATTGGGTATGTGGTCCATTGTTAAATATTCTTGGTATTTTGACGACTCATTAATCGTTGTTTACCTGTAATTATCATCCTCTTTAATAAAATAGTAATTTCTACATTTGGAATAAGTCAACAAAACTATAAAAAAAAACCACCACTAAGTGAAATATCACAAATACTATATTTTGATGCATTAAAAAAGTTACTCGCTTTCTATTTAGGTATACTTAATTGGTAGCGTTTATTACTAAAATATAACCACACCTACTAAAATATTTTAATAATTTGTTTCCGTGCATTATACTATACTTCTGTTCATGATTTTACAGGCAATAATGACCATCTGTATCTAGGATGCAGGAACGACTTGATAATAGACCTAGCAGACAGAACCGATCTTTCTGGACAGACCTGGCCCATTAGGTCCTGCCGTGCTCAGTGCAAGGACAGCAAAGATGCATTTGCTCTGCTTCTAAACAACGAAAGCTGTAGCTGTGCACAAGTATCTCCAAATGTGTCAGGCACGGACAACTGCACGTCAAGTGATTGGGCATTATACTTTGTCTCGCATATAGCAACAGATGATCCTAGCATCGTCCTGACCACCTCTGTTATCGAGCTTAGCACTAGAGGATACACCATCCCAGGGGAAAGCATCCTGACCGATGCCAGCATTAACTTCAACATTGACGTCATATTTAAGTTCGATTTTGGCGACGGCACTGTCATATCTACAAGTTCCACACCAGTCAGCCATTCGTGGTACACAGTTGGAAACCACGCAGTTGCTGTTACTGTAGACATAGGTCTGGTCAAGGTGTCATCCACAGTCACAGCTGTTGTCAAAGATGTTGATGAAGGTGTTGGTCCAAAACTGGTCGTGGTAACAGGGTTTCATAATGAATCTAAAAACCTCAAGGGCCACTTCGATGTCGTTGTGACTGACGATGACAACACGTCATGCATGCTGAATGTCGGTGATGGTAGCGCAGAAACAGAGATGAAATTTAATTCCTTTATTGGAGTTCAGAGTTTGAGTCATACTTTTCCAAAATGTGGACAGTATTTTGTCTCTGTCACGTGCTTAAACTCCTATGGATCGAGAAATGACAGTATTACTTTCCTTGCACGAAGATTTAGTATTAAAACGAAATATCAACAGATAGGCATGAATCACACTATAAATATTAACGGTCCTGATATATTTCTAGATAATCTGCGTGTTTTGGTAAACGATACGGAGATTACCTATATACATGAACCAGAGAAAGATTGGATCAAGATACCAGGAGTACACTTCGAAAGAGCCATAGACAATCTGATTATGGTGAAGTCTGGAGAAATCGTACTAATTAGAGATAATATCCACGCTGAAAGACGAGTACCCAATGTACGTATACTGGTGGGTTCTGCCTCTGGTGCATGGAATATGAGTACTAATCTAACCTTTGAAGTTCCACCCAGTGATCACTTAAGCATAGTTATAGACGTCGGACTTGGAGATGAAAAACAAATGTACTATATTCATGAAGCTAACACTACTCTATCAATAGCAAGTACAGCAGAATTTAGCAGTCTTGGAAACTACGATATCAGCTTAACTGTGGCCAACGATATAACATCTGACTACGTTTACCAGGGAATATCTGTAGAAGTACCCATTACTGATATTACTGTGGTGACAGGAAACATCACATCGCTTTCAGTACCATTACGTATAAGTGTGGATATGAATACAGGCGGACAAGGACCAGAGAAAGTTGATTTTATCATTGACTATGATGATGGAACAGAACCATATAGAGAGACGTATCAGAATTCAGATGGAAATGGCTTCACCCTTTACCAACATGATTACACTTATACCGATTGGGGAATTTACACTGTGTCAATAAAGGCAATTAATAACATTAGCACAATAACCAAGTATGTGCTGGTCCAAGTGGGAGAAAACATCACAACTTTAGACATTGTCGCAGACGTGGAAAGGATTTCTGTTGGTAATGACGTTGTTTTTACAGCAACCTGTCCAACTGGATCTGATGTAACATACACAGTCGACTTTGGAGATGGAACAAGCTTCTCTCTGCCTGAATTGATTCCTGGAGGCATGAAATCTGAACTCAATACGACAGGCCAAGTGGTATCCCAGAGCGTTGTCACAATTACGCATGAATACACAACAACAGGATATTTTCATGTTAACGGTACGGCTAGCAACGTATTCGGTTCAGCTACATCTGCACTGTGTCCTACTGTGATCGTAGAGGACGAAACTACGTCAGTTGCGCCAGTTTGTTCTATTCCAACCATATCATTTCCTAAATTTGATGTCACAACCATCAGCAACCCCGCCATTCTCACAAGATCGGAATCAATGGCAGTAACCGTAAACACAGAACAGCAGTGCCCAATAAATGCTAGTTCAAATTACTCGTGGAAAGCCATGCTGGTCACAATAGACGGCACAAATATAAGTGAAACGACAGTTCATGAGATTTGTTTGTTCCAAGAACGAAACAACACGTTGACAATTCGGCCACTTGCCCTTCCATACGGACTCTATAGGATTACAGTCACAGTTGCTCCTATGGGGCACGATTTAATAAGTGCATCCAAGGATCTGTATCTTCAGATTGCAATGTCGAAGCCCATAGCTCACATAGCAGGCGATGATGTGAAAATATTCTACGCCTATGCTCATGCGATATTTGACTTGGGAGCTTCAAGAGATCCAGATTTACAAACCAATGTCCGTAAGGGTTTGTCGTTTGATGTTTTCTTCATGCCTGATGCGTTTTTAACTTTATCTAAGACTAAAACATTAAGTGAAATGAAGATATTGTCTAAAGAACTTGTTACAAAAACAATGTTTAGACAAACAACAAAAAACAGAATAACCATCTTTGATCGTGACCAGTCCTTCAACAACACCTCGGAATTTGCAAATGATGTGACAGTCTACAACGCAAAAGTGACGTTTCCAGCTAAGCATTTTGTCAGTGCCGATGCTGGTTTTGGTATATTAATCTACGTGACAAGACAAAACCTGATATCTAGCGCATCACAGTTTGCTAACATTAAATCTAGTAATCAGTCTGAGGATAATCTGCAATCTATGCTAGATATAGCTAGGTATGCAGATCCAGACACTGCAATACGAATCTTGGACAATGCTGCGTCCAACCTGCTCGGCCAGACAGCGGAATCTGTTGACGAACAGGAAGAACTTGCCAGTGTAAGATAATACTCTAACAGTTACCGTTTTCGTGCTTGGTTTTCCACTGTTGTTGGTCTGATTGCAAATTATATAATTAATATTTAGGATTCTCTGTGAGAGGGTTCGTTTAATGAAAAACAATGGACTTCATTAGCCAAAAAAAAAAAAAAAAAATGAAGGGTGAAATTTGTTTTCGCATTGGGTCAATCGTTTAAGATCGTTGAAATCGGGTATTGTTATGCATATTATCATTGTATTAGTTCTAATTTAGCAGGTTGCTTTTATTTGTTTGACAATTAACATTTTACCGGTATAAATAGTACAATTTCTCGTTTCAGTCTACAGAAGCAGTAGTAGACACGCTCGGCTCGGTTGCCAAACGAGTGGACAACGCCAACCAGGCATCGAAATGTGCCAAAACACTCAAGACTATGACCAGTAACAAGGACATCGTAACTGAGGGATCCAGAGTAAGATCTCGTGGTCATCGATCTCAGGGGCTACGTTATATTAGATAACACGTGGCCTTGACCTTAGTGTTAGGAAGAATATTCTGTTAGATAACGTATGGCCATGTTGTCCTAGTGTTTAGGTCTACATCATATTATATGACATGATGCACAAGGTCACGTTGTGCTAGTGTTTTGCTTACATTATATTAAATAACACAAGGTGATCCTAGTGTTAGAAGAATATATGATACTAAATAACGCAATGTTATGTAAGTTTCCTGTTCATGCTGTCTTACATCGAAAACCCGTTTTTATTTTCTATTAAACATATCGTTTACAGACAAAACATATGGTTACATTGTGATAAAAATTAATGTTTTGTTTTCATTATGGCTTTTTATAAGAGACTATACCTTGAAAACGAAAAAAAAGCTTCATTCAGTAATTTATATAATTAGGACATTATGCAATTTTTAGAAAGTTTTTCTGTATTAATGCAGTATTTAGCCGCCGGAGCGTTCGTGGATCTAGCCAATAGTACCTCGCAAATGGAAGACGCGACAGTTGAAGACGCTGAAAACTTTGCAGGAGGTAATCCATTGGCTTTCTTCGATTGGTTAACTCAACAATGTGATGCTTCTTATCCAATCATTTTCTCTTATTTCTATTTTTTGTTCTCATCAACCAAACAAAATCTGGAGTTAGCTGGACGGAGTAAATGAGTAAAGTAGTCTGCAAATGTATATGTTTTGGCTTGTCACTTGTTTGGACTTAATCTTGAGAGGCCAACGAACACATATTTTAGGCGTTTGTCTAATATAAGAGGGTGATTTAAGAATACAAACCAAAATAATGCAATCTGCTATAAAAAAAGTTATGTCTATTTATTCCAATAGAAAATAAACAAATGAAGATATGGCTTTTAATAACGTATGAAATTAGATATGCCCCTATATCTGGATCATAATTATTTCAGCAACGATACACTGTTACTGACTATTATGGCGTGCTTTTGCAAACATAGTCGATGAAGGCCATTTTTTCCACTTTACTTCACTAGTCACATGCATTTAAAATATAATGACTGATGCTACAGTTAAGACGAGTTACTTTCACGCGAATATTTGCTATCTCCTGTTTTGACACTGATTCATGGGCCCATACTAATATCTCTTGTGGGAAAATAGTATGCCATCAACGGGCATTACATTGTTGAGTTTAATCAGAGAGCTGTGGCGACCTATAGGACTGTGTTGTAGTAGATGGAAAATAGAAATGCTAAGAATTTGGTAATAAGTGAAAAGTATGCTGAATGCATTGTCGTTTTTCATGTATGTATAAGTATAAAGCAAAGTTTCAGGATTCACTTACTTATATAAATATATGGAAACGTAAATAGTGGTTGCTATAGAAAGAACAGAATTCGATAATTAAATGTAAACGTTAGAGGTATACTTTACTGCTGGATTTGTTGTAGCATTATGAGTCATATAAAGTTGAAGAAATATATATTCTTTTCAAATATCAATAAAATAGACATGATTTGTTACATATTGTGTTATGATGCAAGCTTGGTGATGCTATAGTAACGCGAGTTTCCCCTAGCCGGGTCAGAGTCAGATAACATGTTGATCTATTATCGTATTAATATTATTCATTAATATCTGTTTGTGATGTCAGAAACGTTGGGTGGATTTGACAATATATTTCCAACAAGCGAGGAGCCGATCACCGCTAAACGTGGACGGAAAAAGAAGAAAACCACAGACGAAGAAGACATCACAACGCTTCTCCCGTTCACATCTGAATCAACCACGCCTCTGCCACCAGCATCCACTACGACACCAACAACCACGCCTCTTGCAACAACAACTACAGCCACCATGACCACAGCTATTCCCACTGCCGTCCCCACCACAGTCTTGTCAAGTAGTGGTGGTAACGACAGCAGTGGTGGTGATCAGGGCATCAGTAGTGGTGGCCAGGTAATCAGTAGTGGTGGTCAGGCCGTCAGTAGTGGCGGTCAAGGCATCGGTAGGATGGCGATTGTTGATTATCGAGAGCCTATTGTAATCGCAGAGGAGATGATAAATGACCTTGCTGAGCTGGAGACATACGACGATCTGTTCTATTATATTTTTGACGACTGTGCTCTCTTCCGGAAAGTGATGCGCGGAGCCGAGGTTCAGTCGAATGTACCGGTCATCTCGGCGTTGACGATAGATCGCATGAAGTGTTCCGGCATTGGCTCCCAGCAGGATCAAGTCTTCTGGAACATGACCTTCTTTGAACATCCGGGTGACATCTACGACTTTTACCTCACGCCGCTTATCGAAGCTCGCAGAATTAGAGACGAAAAGAGAAGACTGACGGTTTGTATTAAATAAATGGAGATCTTATTTATTACTTAGTTGGACGAAACCAGTGGTCCACGACTAATCTATCAAATGCCGTGGTGTGTGCTATGCTGTCTGTGGGGAAAGTGCACATAAAATCTTTATTTTTATCTTTTATTTGGGCGTGGATGGTTACGTTAGATATGTGATGGCCAAGGATTTTATTGCAAGCAAGAGCATAATTTGTAAGACGTTTCAGAATCAGAATTCTCTTTACAGCTTAGATGAAAATATGCTTATATTTTTTAGAGTACCACAAATAATAAATAAGTTCTTGCCTACGTTAAGAGCATTGTTTAAATGTTCAACTAAATTATAAACCGGTATATATATGTAATATATACATATAGCTTACGGTTGTGTCATGGAAAATATGATTGGCATGGTACAACATTTGTACACCAAACGACCCCACGCCCTCGCAAACGATAGTATCAGTAGTAATATTTATTAATGAACTAAAATAACTTTTCAGGATGCAAATGTCGCCAAATCTGGATCTAGTGCGCTGAGCACCGTGGCAAACACCGTGAACGCCAAAGCTCCGTCCGGTGACAGCAAAGAGCGCGGCTTCCAATCAAAACGTCTCGGACTGAAGGTTCAGAAAGTGAACATTAAGGGGTCCAAAGATTCCAAACATAATGGTATATAATTATTATACAGTATGCCAAACGCTCATACAACATTTAGGTGTAAATCAAGCAATTATATTACATTTTATTAAACAGCTTTGAGTTACATGACAAATGCTTTTAAGCTTAATGATAAACACATTATGTTCTTTATTAGTACTGAAGGCAGGGGGCATGGAACAGGCGTGGGGATATGGCGCGCTCCTCACTTTTCAGAATTTTTACCAAAATATGGTTTGTTATTATATATTTATTTAATTTTTAATATTTTACACTTGGTACCACCAACTTTCACTTGCCCCTCCGCCCCCACAATTTGTGCCATGCCCCTCAGCCCATGTCAAAAGTGATACAATAATTTTGAATATTTAGGAGGGTTCTATTATATAATTATCTTTACGTAGTTGATTTTAAAATCTTACCGAAGTAGGCGCTATAATTTTGTATTGTTTTATGTGTTTATAATTATCAATAAAATCAATAATAATGTGTTATTTAACAAGATAGAGTTCACATTAGGTAAAACATATGTGTTGCGAAATTTATACAATATAAGTGCATCATGATTCATCGCTCATTGACGAACTGCAGTTGCAAAAACAAAGGTTAAAATAGAAATGAAATATTAAAACCCCCAAAATCTGAAGTAATTTGCAAAATACGTCAATGTGTTTGTCTTTTTACCAAGCTACGGACAGTGCCGAACCAGAAAGTCAAACGATGAGCCTACCAGTCGGATCATTCAACATGCCAATTGATATCTTGTCCAGTCAGGGGGACTGTGGTGACGTCAGTACTATGGTGAGACCATTATTGCTTTATAATAAGCTTCGAAGAATCAAAGCTCTATCATTGCTCAAGCATTAGTCCTTGTAGGAGCACAGCCCATGCATTAACGACTCAATTTTCTCATACCTCTTCGTCCCAGTGCAACATCTCCCTTCATCTTCTCGTATGAAGGTCCAAAATCAAGGTCCTTCCATCTTGACTTAGCAGTGTATTGTGTTTTGAGTATGCAATACAACGTCAACAACCTGGGTTTCCCACCTTAAATGTTCATATGTCATAATTACTTTAATGAATAAGAGTACTTTTTGAAAATGTACACTCTCAGCGTTTAGTAGCACTCTAAACTAATGTAGCTATAATCTGAGTGTAATTACCATTGTGATTGGCTTGTTTCAGTTTCTCGGCGACAGTGACAATGCATATGGGTTTTCCAAGGAGAAGTCGAGTGTTGGTAAAGGTGTCGTCAGTCTCGGCTACTCGTGTGGTGGTAAGACGCTCCAAGTGCAGAACACAGACAAGCCAATAGAGATGTGGCTAGAAAGTGAGTATAGAAAGATCTCATTAACTGTACGCTCTGAACATCAATATGTTCAAGTGGTGTCGTTAAACAAACAAACGTTTTACTACTACTACTACTACTACTACTACTACTACTATTACTACTACTACTACTACTACTACTACTACTACTACTACTAGTTACTATACTTATTATAACTGTTCTTGTTACATTACTATATTATTAATAGCAGTGTTCGTTCAAAACCCACATACGAAAGCATAACGCTTTACGATAATGTTATTCGCAATAACAACTTAACACCCCACTCCAGCAAATGGATCTAATTCCTAAAATCAATATGGACTTAACGCTACAAATGATTTAAAACTGATTTTTATTCATTATTCACAACGAATAAGCATGAATTAAATTTTGTTTTATTTTATAGATTAGTGTTACCAAGAATTAAGTGTATGTTGAAATATATTTTTTATTTACAACAATAACCTTGACGATAGCCTAAACGGACTAACGATGTAATGTTAACATACCAAGAGTTGGATCGTATTCCCAAATAAACCGCTTGGTAAGAAACCGCACAACCAATGCTGAAAGAAAACACAACTGATTTATGGAATACTATATAATAACACACTTATTCTCAATCATCTCTGGTGAAGCATAATATTAGTAAATATGAGCAACATTCCGGGACGGTGGTCCTTATAGGCACCAGGTGGAAGATGTGATAAATTTCGCTTGAAAACAACAGTTCCTGGTATGAAGAATAGAAGTCCATTGTTTTCTTAAAAATAGACTACAGTATGTTTAATTTAATGTGTTACATAAAAGTTCCATATGAACGTGTATTGTTTTGTGTTTTTGAAGTCCTAGCTATCTGTAGTAGAGCAAAACTTTTAATGTTAACTGGTAGAGCACACCATACATGATAGTGGTTCAATAGGAATATTCTGATTAGAAAAAACTGGACTATAAATACGTGAAGACTATGCCTACTTATTAGTGCATTATAAAGAATCTTCTACTTCTAAGGTATATATTCACCAAAACCTACTGTACTAGTACATTTAAATTCGAAACCTTGAAGTGTGAACAGTTGGAACATTCTCAGCTCTGGAGCGGTATTTATCAAGCGACTTAAGTCAGAAATAAGACTCAAGTCTAAGAAAAACTTAAGTCTAAGATTGTGATTTAAGTTCTGAGAAAATAGCAACCCCTAGACATAAGTTTTGGACGTTTTTCACTATTCTTAGGTTTCCCCCTGAGGTGTCTTAAGAATTCTACAAAAACTTAAGCTTAAGTTGTTGTTTTACCTTATTCAATTTAATGAAACTTAAGTCAAAGCTTAAGAAAAACTTAAATTGTTTGATAAATACCGCTCCTGGTTGATATGATATAATATTCATGTTACAGTTACCATGCATGGTTACGTGTGTTATGCTTGATTATTGCATACTTTCGATGTTTTGATTGACACGAGAGACACGAGTGCGTAAAGAAAAGAAGTTTTTAGTTTCTCGATTCTTAAATGATTATCCATATTTAACACTGACATTCGCGTTAATAGGTGAACTTTGAAAAATGTCAAAGAATCTAGGAAAGAAAAACAAGACGCCAATCAATGGTGAAGAAAGTATTCGTGCAATAGAAGACTCAAAGCATATTTCAGATAGCAGACTTGTTGTTCTGTTCCGACGTCAAGGAAATACGCCACAAGATGAACAGTGTGTGGCGCTCTTTAGCAAGCAGTCACGCAGCTCGAGGGAGAACTGTATCATAGTATCGGGATAAACAAGCGCACCATACAACAATAGGTGTAGCCTATACAACAATAGACAACAATTACATAATTATAATACATGTAGTTTAAATAATAACTCTTAAAAGCTACATTCGTATGCAGCACAGTCTAATTCTACAAAGATCCCATACGATAATTATGGGTTCTCTCGTAAAAACTATCGAGCTATATAATTTACAACATTTAAAATCCGATATTGATGATGCTTACAATGAAGCTACACCCAATAGCTGGAAGATGTCGTTATTATATTTAAAGGTCCCATAGTTTTGACCCGAGAACCGATAAATATTGGGTGTTGTCTTCATATTACTATTTAGAATACGAGAATTTGATCTCAAGACAGGTAATGATGATATATATACCGCTGCATGTATTGTCGATTTACTTGCACAACAGGGTATAGAGGGTAATATGCTAGCTATTATAAGGTCTTTATATGAAAGTGTTAAATGTTGTATAAAGTATAACAGTGAATTTTCAGATTTTTTTGCTTGTAAGAACGGATTATTTCAGGGTGAAGTTCTATCACCAATCCTATTCTCTATGTATGTCAATGATTGTGAAACGTATTTGTTATCAGAAAATTGTCCTAGTATTGAGATACAAACTTTAAATCTATTTTTAATAATGTACGCGGATGATATGGTACTGTTAGCAGAAAGCCCCGAAAGTTTACAAAAATTGATTAATGCTCTATCAAATTATTCTATCAAGTGGGATCTAACTATAAATACCAATAAGACAAAAATAGTTGTGTTTAGAAATGGCGGCAGAGTTCGAAATAATGAAAAGTGGTTTTATAATGACTATGAATTAGAAGTAGTAAATGAATTTAATTATTTAGGATTATTGTTCTTTTATAACGGTAAATTTAGTCGAACTCAGAAAAGAACTGCTGACCAAGGACGAAAAGCACTTTTCTCCGTATTAAATGTGTGTAATAAGAATTTCTTTAATGTTGAAACTATGCTATCGGTTTTCGACACGTATGTTAATAGTGTTCTAAGCTACGGGGCTGAAGTCTGGGGTTTCCATTCTGGCCAAGATATTGAAAAAATTCATATACAATTTTGTAAAAAATTACTTGGAGTACGCAGAGGAACTTGTAATGAGTTTGTTTATAGTGAATTAGGACGTTACCCTTTACAGATTTTAAGAAAATT
>JAULBR010087601.1:0-12819 GCA_032355825.1 Melanodrymia aurantiaca
GCTATTGAAAACTAATTACTAGTACAACAGGGCTGTCCTGTGTATACTAGTACTTGGCGTGCATTTAGGATTGGTTCTGTAGATTACTATAGTGTTAACAACCATCCAAACAATGACTTCCGTTTTTATTCAAACTAATTTTATTTAGAAGGGATGTGGGATTCGCGAAAAATAAATGTTCGCGAATTGACTCATTTTCATTAAATCGCGAAAATAAAGTATTCTACAGTATATATGACATACCTCCACATAAAACCTCAACAGTTCACACATACGTAGTACTAAAATAATACTGCTAGATACACCAAGTCAGTAAGATAAAAATGTTTACATTTGCCATGCATACTCATGTTAACATGCACATTTGCCACCTGTAATCATTTATACTTGTTTTTAATACAGGGCTTTGATAGGAACTTTATTTATTTTGATTCAAAATACTTTTTATCAAATAAGAAAAACTACAAGTAATTTGTTAACACCCTGTAAAAGAAGCCATACAAAAAAAAGTTGAATGTACGACTTATTAACTGCAAGATAGTATTTGGGATGCCATAGTAAAATCACTCCAGGTGCATTTTCTATACATAGAATATGTTCCATACCCTGCATAGTAGAAATGCTCTCCACATATCTTTTAGATTTCATTTGGTTTCGTCTTTAATGTTTTCCATAATTCATCTAAACTGATCATGGCAGCTTCTGCTATTTAAAGATGCTCCTAAACCCTTTCTGAATACTAAACGTAGACATGTTAACATTTTCATTTGTTTTTGTTGTCATTGAAAGAAGTGACCATGTATTTAATATACATCATCAATGAGCATTTTTCTGTGTGTAAAACTAAATATGTACGTATACGTATGTACATACAGAGGTTTCCCCAGAGCCATACCTGTTTAACTAAGCTCTTTGATTTAATTTAAGGAAATTCAAGTACTTTGATTTATTGTAAGGGCCTTAAATTCAGTTGTGTGTCCTTGTATAATGTATCAAATTTATTGTTATGTAAGTGCCTTATAAAAATCCTGATATACATACAGACAAGCATTTTTAATGTCCTTCAGTATGGCTTACTAAGTCGTACTTGGTTAATTAAGTCATATGTGTGAGATATTAAGTTGTACATATAAGTTAAGCAAGTCATACGTATGACTTTTTATACATGGCAGCAATACGCTTCCGTACTCTGTATATACGAAGGTACGTGTTGGAATGAACTGGTTAACAGTGAGGGTAGTAATTACATAGGTAAAATGACAATTCATTGTATAACTAATTTTAATCAGACTGTATATGTATTGGTACATGCACTCAAAATATTATGTTATAATTATTATTTAATAATAAAATAATGAATTTAAAATTAAGCTGCCAAATAAATACCTATTGGCAACATAAAAATATATTTTATGTAAAATTAAAGAGTAAATTTCTGAATTTAGATTTAAAATATTACAATTATTATGGATCCTATTATAGAGTGTATGTGTATACCACTTAAAATAGTTGATCTTTACAGATATATTTTGCCTAAACAACCGTACGTTATAACAAGTATATAAAATAAAAAATGTTATGCGTATTAGTAAAAATAATGTTAATCGCTTTAAATGAGATGATTAAAAGCAGGATAGAAATATAATAATCAGTGGGAGATATACAAGAAGTTATAACATACACAGGTAATAATAATGAAACATCCAATCTTAAACATATACACTGCACAATAACATACATATATATAGAATACTAACTGCATCTAAAGATGCAAATAATAGTAATTTACACATGTTGCTGCCCATTATTGCTATGGTAATGAATAAATAAGGTAAATGTACTCTGTAATGAAACCATATAAAAATTGCGACTTTTCAAATAAATGTGAAAATATGCATATTAAAATTGTTATAAATTTAGTTGTATAATGCAATGAAAATAAAACGGATACAGTTCACACAAGTATATGAACATTTTTGAGACCGAAATGATTTTTTTAATTTAAATACTACAACAAGAATTCCTTTTTCTTTTGGTTACATAACATTCAATACTAATAGACAGGATTTCAGTAAAGTTCTTGAAACCAAACATTGTTATTTTCTAGATAAATTTCATGCATTGTGATCGTTCAATAGCTAATTCATACGATTCTGTACACCCCATAATAAACCACAGCTAATAATCTTTAAAATCTGTTTTCCAGATGTTGCGATTTAATAAAACACATATGTGTTTTACCATTTCAAATTTTTAACCAGTTTAGAAAAATGAAACATTTTAAAACGTATGCCAAAACTAAAAACCTATAAACAATTTTGAACAAATAAAAACACAATCCTGTATAGAATTTTGTGATCTGCTTAAGTAACATTAAAACTGAAAATAAACGACACCAATATTGTTCCCATCTGTAGATATTGAGAGTAGATTACCACAATTTATAAACATCACATTTGATATGTGCCAACTAGATGTCTATTTATTTAACTGAAGAAGAAAGGGCTTAATTATGTTATTTTGTATTATTGGCTACTCTAAAGGACAATACCAATATATTTGTCTAAAACACAACTATTCAAACACATAGAACTAAAACAAAAAAAGTTGTTATGTATCAGAATGACTGTTGGAATCATAGCCTAGTCCCTTTCTGCCTGCTCTCAGATATGCTTCGACGGGATCTTTGATACCTGAGCCACTGGGCCCAAGTCCTGATCCTGGATTCCAGCCCATATTTTGTAGCATTTTGTTCCCAATGTTTTCATTAGAAATAGGATTTGCATGCTTTCCTATCAGTCCTGAAATAAAGAAAAGCATAAAAAAACTATTCTAAAAAAAGGTTTGTAGATTAATTTTAAACAATCAAAAAATTTTATTTCCATTTCTATAGACATACATGTATTAACAAAACTGTTTTTGTGACACCATTAAGTTTGAACATGTTTAGTCAAAACAATAAATTGAAGTATGTAGATAAGTAATTTTCTTTTTTATATATTTGGATGATCTGTGTCACAATGTTCTTATATGGGGGTGTTTGTTCACATATTTATAATACTTTGGCTACAATACTACAGCTAACACAATGAATGAATACGTTTTATCATCAGAGTGGTATAAAGACAATTTAATTTTTGGTAAACAACATTATAAGACCTAGTATTTAGAACAGAATCAGTTATGATCTACCTTCATCAAGTTGGATTGAAGATGGAGCTTTCCTCCGTTTTTTAAAGTCTGTGGATGCTGGGGGAAAGCTGCCATGGTGCCATCCAGCTGGATTATAGCAAGATTGCATCTGGCTCCACATCTGTCGATCTTGAATAAACCGAGTCATTGTGTAGCTTGGCATCTGTCAAAAATATCATCTTAAATTATGTTTTCATACATTATACACAAACATACAAATCTACTACTTTTTATAAATTTGCCTCATGTCAAGATGGGTATCTCATACACTGATTTTAAACATGATATAACCAAATATGTTTGATCTCATTTGAAAAATGTTTGTGGAAAAACATCCCTCAAGTAAATAGAATTTGTTTTTACAACCTAGGCATTTCTGTTATCCTCAATCACCTTATAGACTTGTGTTACAACAGGTCTAGTTCAGCAGTTTCCTTGCTACACATATTTTATTTTGTGGTTTTGTGCCCTCTGAATTACGCCAGCATCCTTTACTTGCAACGGCCAGTTGTGTTCTCTCACCCCAATATTCAACATGATTGCGCTTGCTGGATTCCACAATAATTTTGAACCTAATTTTATGAAACAAATTTAATGGCATTCACCAACCTGAACCTATCAAACATGTATTCTCATACAGTTTATGACTTAAGCAAAACACACACTTGTGATTTTTGCACAGCTTGTCGAATACATGAGATAGCCCCCACAAGTTTATATAAAGTCTGTAAATTCTTTACAATTGAGCCATTAATTTTGTCATAATTTTTATGTGAGTACCTTTCCTTTCAGTTTGCGTCTTCCAAGCCTCATTTCTCTCATTTCTCTTCCACTCTTAAAAAAAAACAATCACAAAGACTGTTGAGCAAAACATTGGTTATTCATATATCAGTTTTGAAATAATAATTTTAATATTATTGTATAGATCGATATTTATGATTATAATTTGTGCTTTCAGTTGACTGTTTGTTCTTAGAATATGACCAAGGAACATGCTTAAAATATCTATCTGCTGGATTAAATACCCCATAAGATATTGAATATAATTTTCTGTCAGACCTCTGCATTTGGTGAGACCACATATTTGGTCTGTATCTCTCACTCTCAAGCAAATCTATAAATATTTCATGCATTTAAATTTTCCCCTCAAGATTTGAGCTGTTATTAAATACACATGTATCTATTAACAGAATTATAAAAAATTATTTATATAACTTATCCCATCATCTAAAATGAATGTACATGAATTTTAAAAGTAAGTCTTGTCTTACTGAAGCCATGAGTCTTGAAACACGTGCTTTAAAACTGAGTTGTGAAGCTTTGGGAAGATGTTCCAAAGTGCCAGTGAGAATGCTTTCAAAGTTGGGATCAATCATCATATTGCTGTCTGTGACATGTTCATTTTCCCACCACGGAACAATGCCTGCGATACCACATGCCGGCCCAGGTTCATGGAAAAAATCACTCTGTTCATCATCAGCTAAAATGGTAAGCAATATATATGTATTTAAAAAAATATGTATTTAAACAATCATCTTGAAATATGAATGATTAATCTTACATAATTAATGCAGTAATATTTAAGGTTAAAGTTACAGTCTCATAGTTGTAAGTGCTATATTTTGCTATTTTAATATGTATTTGTGATATAAAACGGCAAATAAATCAATCGCACAAACAATTGTTAGTATAATTAACAGGAAAATTTGTTTTTCTAAATGTATAAAATAAAACACACAAAAAATACATGTGTGTAACCAGGAGCTGGTTTTTAAACATGAACTCACACGAAGAGTTCAACATTCCTTCTAATTCTCCATTGCATTTCCATACAACTTTGATCTTGTTTTCATCACCGCAAAGGATTTTGGGGTTTATTCATAGAAAGTATGAAACCATGTGACACCCTTTGTTATTGTTTACATTCTGCTTAACTGATCGGGTTGGCTGTTAAGGTATCCCTAAATGTTCTAAGTACTAGTAAATGACCATATTTTACTGTAAAATTGTGTGTGCATATAGTTTAAAGTATGGTCTTTACATTTCCAAAATAAAAAAGTATTTATAAATTAGGCTGGAACCGCCATTTTGTAACTATGAGACTGTAACTTTAAGATATTGTTCGACTTTTGAGAAGTGTAAACAAATACCAATGTTTGTTCAGGTTAGTTGCTGCTGCTTCTCCTACTGCTACTGCTACTACCCATGTTAACCTCTGAGAAAACTCCTCAACCGGTCTAGATATAATACTCACCTTCTCTTCCTTCATCGTTGGTGATGAGGCCTTCACTTTCACTGCTGCTTAAGGAACTGCTTTCACTAAAAGATAATTTTAAAAATCCTATATAATCTCCAATTTCTTTTGTCAGATTGGTCTTTAGTTGTAGATATTTAAAATTTAACATTTTAGTCTATATTTAAAAAATACATGTAATGAACTTGCATACATGTATAACTTATATGTTCATAATTTCAATAAGAGCAATACAAAACAGGCCTCCAAGAATAGGGCTACATATTTGAACATGGTCCAAGTCCATTGATAGAACATTGTAGGGACCAGTTTGACCACTTAAGTATCCCAATTTCAATAGTTTGGACCTGTGAGGCTTTAAGTAATACATGTATTATAAAACAAGTAAAACTTTATTTAGAATCAAAATCTCGTAAGAAATAACCGAATATTATTGTGAAGAGATTGTAAACAATGTATTGTAAACATTATTCATATCAAACAACTTTATTATTGTTGAGGCGGCAAAATGTATTTTTACTGAGGTCATTTATTTTAATTGCAATCCTGAAATAAAAAATAAAGCTGATACACAGACATGTAGTTGGGAGATACAATGTACATGTAATTTTTTTATTATTAAAATAGAACCGTAAAGTACTTACTGTGAGTAACTGAACACATCCATTCCATCTAGATTCTCAGGATTTTCACCTGCTATGACAAAGTCATTTCTACTTTTGCTGTTACGCTTTCTTTTTCCAGGTAAAATGCTCTCATGGTTAGTAGCACCGCTTGTAGAACTAGAACACCCAGCCAGTGCGTCATTCATTACATTTGAGTTACTGTCATGTAATGTTTTACTCCTCAATTTATACCTATTGACACTTGGCTCAAGGAAAACAGCTGAATCATCTACTTGTGGAGGTGAAGAATCAAAAGCCATACTTTTGAATTTTCTACGCCGTCGCGGAGGTCTCATCGGAGAAATGTTTTCTGTAACAGAATCTGATTCTACTGGTGGAATTGGATCAGAAATGGGAACAGTGAGTCTATGTATATTCCGAGCCATGGTAATGTCATCTGAATCACTTAATTGAGCAACAGTGTCAATGTAATCCTTAAGTGCCTCATCCAGGCTACTTTCAGATGCCTCACTTATTGTTCCACATTTCCACATGGGATTTGGGTTGGAACGCCTTCTTTTGCCTTTACGTTTCTTCTGTAGCCTGCGGGCCATTGCACCAGGTGTAAGGTTTTCAGATTGCGATGACTTCTGACCCTTTACTGTTTCCTCAAGGGCAAGGGTCAAGTCCTGCACAAGCTCATCCATTTTCAAAAGCTTTGTTCTTTTTGAGAACATGCGAAGTTTCTCAAATTCATTTACTATGCTGTTATCCATCTTGTTAACAATATTCCAGAACAATCCTGAAAACGTAAGAGCAATTAGCATAGTGATTAGTGGTTGACAAATTATATTTGCACTTGTTTATCACCTAACCACTAAGCTCAAATTCATGACTATAAACCGTAAATGGCTCTTGTAAAGGTAGTGTTTTTGTAAAGAAAAAGAAAAATGTTTGACATACCAGTTATAGTCATGGTAACATTGTAACCTAGAAATATATACTATTTTTCTATTTAACATAGATTGAAGTACGTTCGCAATGCTGTGAATAACGCCGAATTTTTTTATATAGTTTTAAACGTCAAATATCCAGCAGCCATGTTTGTTTTTAGTGTTGTGTTGATGACGGACTTCCAAAAGTGTTACGCAACGTCAATACAAAAGGACCCATTTTAGGTAAAATTATTTGTGCAGATGACTAGACGTTCGGAATTTTAATATGCATTTGTATGTATAAAAACTCTTTTTTTTTGACTAAATATTTTTTAAATTGCACAAAAAATAGTACATTTTTTGTATTTTCAAAACTGTATTAATTTTTTTTCCGTGGTTTTCAACAATTCGCCTCTTTATGTCACGTGCTCGTAATATGCCTATTGTTATCCAACCTAAATCTTTTTTGACTACTTCCGTATTTATAATCACGCTAGATCTCGTTTCCGGCAAGAAAATTGGAATTAGTGAAAAGACGTAAAAATTATACACGGTGTATAATGTTTACGCAACACAGTAACACACTAACAAATCATTCTGGATTTACCTATTTTTTAATGAATTGTATCGTGACATTTGTTTGTAACACTCTAGAAGTGTTGCTTTAAGTTGTAATCGCAGAAGTAACCTATGTAGCGCGAGCGTGCACGTGAATTTCACGGAAATCGCTGAGTATCGAACTTACAATACTATCAATTTTAGAATACTCGGCCATATGTGTGTCACATGACAGTATGATCATGACTAAATCGAAGCAGACGTAACTTTGACAACACTATCTTGTGTATAAATTCTGCGGCTTATTTACGTATTTAATTTTATTGCACATCATTTAATATCTTGCCATTTAGGTCCCTACAGTGCGAAATGATCGTTATCTGCACTGTGCACACTCATGATGCCACTGGATACGATAAAACGATTCAGTCGTTTTTCGTCATTTTTGAAGATCGTTGGTGTTGCGTTTATGTTCACTAAACAAAATATCATTGATGTCAAGGTTAATGTTAGCACCATTTCTTTGTAAATAAGCTATCTATACATAGACCGACATTCGGTGCAGCCCGTCAAACGGTTTTTCACGATAGTGGTCGTGGAATTCAGGAATATCAAATCACCAATCTTTCATTCTTTGATTTAGCGAATAAGCCCAAATAAGCAACAAAAAACACCTTTTCTTAATAACAATACTCACGGTAATCATTATTAAGAAAAATCTGCAGCGAGTTTTCTGTCTGACAACATCAATTTGAACACACATTAAACATTTTAATGTGTTGAAACGCTCCAAATCAATTTGTGCACGCCATATTTGTTTTGATCCTTGGTTTAGTCACGTGACAAATGTGAGGTCACGTGGTGTGTGTATTGTGTTTGCGAGCCGTTGTCACTGTCAGCCAAAACGATACGAGACTCGAAGCAGCAACATGCCTCTGGGAACAAATATCTCCCCGTACTTCCAAAAGAATCTATTTACTCACAGTGAAAGAAGGTAAACATTTATATATCATAATTTAAACAAACTACACAATTTATAATGTCATCAAAGTAGGCCTACACATGATATTGATTATTGGCGTTGCTAGGTAGCCTGATAATATTACTCGTATCGGCCTCCGTGGTGCAGTAGTTAACGCCACGGATTACAGGCTGGTAGGAACAGTGTTCGAATCCTGCTCGTGGATCTGACACCAAGCCAGAGTGAGTGCTCCGCCAGGTTCAATGGGTAGGTGTAATACCAGTTATACCACACCTGATTTAACAAAGGCCATGGTATGTGCTAACCTTTTTGCTGGAAAAGTGGATATAAAAGATCCCTTGCTACATATCAATTTTGAGTAGCGGGTTTCCTCTCATACTAACACTAACTTCTGTCCTGGCCGAGGCAGCTGGACTGCGTGACCATGACAGATGTGCTTGAACCTTAATTGGATATATTATAAGCACGTAAATAAGTTATAACTAACTAACTAACTAACTAACTAATTCTTGTGTAATACCACTTATACTGACCAGTGCCTACAACTGGTTTAATAAAGGCCGTGGTATGTGCTAAACTGTCTGTGGGAAAATGCATATGAAAGTGCTACTTATAACTTTTGAGTAGCGGGTTTCCTCTCTCATACTAACATTAACTTCTATCGTGGACAGACAGTCGAGGCAGCTGGACTGTGACTACGACAGACATGCTTGAACCTTAATTGGATATAAGCACATAAATAAGTTATAACTATATATAGAGTCCCTCCCCTAATTACATATTGCTGTGTTCTCACTGTTATATAGCTAACGATGAATTTGTTGCATAATTCATCCAATTAATTAATACTTGTTTTGGTTCATTTTTAAGAGTACCTGATTATTCTCGGCTGCATCCTATGATACCTAAAGGTTACACCATGGAATGGAAAACAGACATGAAAAACCGAGACCTTATTCTAAAGGTAACATAATATATATTTGGCTCATTAGTCACCAAAATGATATCATATCTGTCAACTCTCCTGTATTCCGCAGCAGTCTGAGGATTGTTATTTTATCAAAAACAATTTTTAATCGACTGCCTTTAAAGTGTACAATTCTACTTAATCCATCTTTGCCGAAGTGAGAACTGTGGGATATACATGTACTTGGTAAATTATGTATAGGATCATTATTAGTGTTTCTGACAAAAGTAGACTTGCCACGTGGTGCACAATCTACAACTAATTATTGTGGAGAAATTGAAGAAATAGGTGGTTGTTTACTACAGAAATGAGAATGAAAGTCTTTCGCAAATTTTTTCGTCAATATTTTTTGAAATTCGTAATTGGCGAATGTGGCGAACGGCAGCGCGAGCCTTGAGTGACCATAATGTTATGTTAATGTGAGTTTTGTTTCGTTTTTTCAAAAAGCATGCCAGAATGGGTGGAATTCCAAACTGCCAGCATGATGAGAGGCTTTTCCTTGAGAAACGTGAACAAATGTTCTACAATGTTGAAGATCGCAATCGAGTGGAGAACAAGTTGTCAGCAATGGATCGTGCCCAACTTCTCCGACCTGATTTCCACCACGAAACCTCAAAATACCAAAGTGGACTGATGATCAGAACAGATCAACCACTAGAGTAACAAACTAAGAAAAGCACTCAACTTCGAAAAGTAAAACATAATTGTATGACATCAAAATTATTTTAGTTTTTAAAAATATTTTAATTTGGCATATACATGTAATTATGTTGCAAATCATGAATTGTAACACATTTTAAACAATATTATTTTTGGCTTATTTAAAATTCATGTTTGTACAAATGCACAGGTTTAACCGTTCAAAACATCTACTAGTATTAGAAAGTGGTACACATGTTATGGCCTACTTTTATTGTTATCAGTCATATTTGAGATTACTAATAATTTACAATGTTACATCTTATTACATGATGTCTGGAAACAAAGTGGATTCTGTCATATATAATGTGTTAACAGTTGTATATATTATATATATGTTACTGTTAAAACATCAATATTCTACAGCATGAAGCATAATTTAGTTCCGTTCAGTGTTTGGACACAAGGAAGGAAAATATGTTTAACAATGTGAATTATATCTCCTTCCATAGTCCATACGAGTTGCGAAAGTACAGGTATGCAATACTTGTGTTAACTATAGCGTTCATAGCAGTTCCATGCAAACACATGATGTGTGTGTGGCTTCTTGCTTGTTTTTATTTGTACATGTAGTTTTTAAAACTATTTTTCCCTACGTTGAAAGTATTAATGTTATTTGTATTTTATATACTTTGTATCACAGATAACTGCTTCTAGTAAGTATATTAACAGTATTATCCAGATTTCTGGTCATTTTGCATTCAATACATGTATTTATTTATGTGAATTAAACACTGTTTTCTCTTTCTCTAGTTGTTGAGTTATCTTTTAGTCTCCTAATATCTTTGTTCAGCTAAAGTAAAGTTTGTTTTATTTAAGAACGCCACTAGAAACACATCGATTATAAATCAGCGGTTACTGAACGTCAGATGCATGGTTATATTGACACATGGTCACATAGGAAACCCACTGTCGCCGCTTCATGGCTACTCTTACCGAAAAACAGCAAGGGGTCTTTTATGTGCACTGTCACATAGACAGGATAGCACAAACCACGGAAGTTGATAAACCAGTCGTGTACCACTGAACGGAAAATAGACCATAAAATGTTCTGCGCTGTGGAGGATTGATCACTCAACCCATCCCGCCACAGGCTTGTTCAGCTTGACGGTTATAAATCATTTGTTGTTCTGTTGTCCTTTTTATGATCATAATATAACCATGTTATATTATAAACAACGGTTTTGATACTAAAGCAGTGCTATTCGGAAACAAGGACTATTCTTCAGAAACAAACTTGAATATATTTTACAATCTGTACATAATTTCATCTTCTAATCAAAACGACTTACCATACAATTATGCATTACATGTACCTTATAATTATACATTATTTTCTTTTATTTTTTTGTTGCCAAATTTTATATCGATTGTGTATATCAGTTGCATGGTCCACCTTATACTCCAAAACATGCACAGTTTGCATATATAAATACACGCATGAAGTTGATTTCTGTTGCTTGCTCAAAAACTATTAAACATCTTAACCAACGCTGTATCTTTTAGTTTATATAATGGCTGTAAGAAAATCGTATGGTTTGTAATGTTATGCACTATGCTCGTTTGCTAATCAACTCATTCACTGAATAAATATTGTTTAAAACATTTTTGTAACTGGTTTATAAGATTATAACAAACAAGTCGCCGTTATAGACAGGTCACAGGTGGCTGTTGTATATTATAGGTAAACAAATCGTTACAAATCCTACTATGCTACGAACACATTAATTTTATACATGTGCTAATAAACTACCATGCCTAATAATTATATATGAGACTGATCAACTATCCGGAGGTTTCATCCAAAATCCTAAATTGATGCAAAATATCCGGATTATATTTTCAAAATCAATACCAAGAAAATCTGATCAACCTTTTTCTATTTCATTCTCTGACCAAACTATTCCTTCATAGTCCTGCAAACAGGGTACCAGTACCGGCGGGGTAACATTTGTCATCATGGCTCAAAATGATGGTGTGGCTACTATTGTCTGTTTTTATTCATGATCAATTTTAGTTTGTTACAAACCCATGCAATGTAGGCCTACCTGATGCCACGTTACCTGTAGACTTCACGGCACCTTAATAAGTTATACTAGTAATAATTAGCCTTTGATTGGTATTTCTGTGTGTATTCTGACTTCATCATACCGAAAACCTGCTAGATACAGGCATAAAGCTTTACTCAGATGGTGTTGACCATGTCGTTATGTGTAGACCAGTAGGCCTACGACTGTCCTACCTCGCATTAGGCCTACATCATGTTTGTGAATCGCAATTTACAACTGCATATTTTAGGTTGGCGATAAAAAGTGTTTACTTTCTGTGTTTCACTGGTAGGGACAACTATGTTAAACCTTTCATAAATTTATGCCGAAAAATAATGGCCGTTGACTGCATCGAGCAGGTGGCTGTTATATGCAGGTTCGGGCCTGTAGCCAAGGAGGGCGCGGGGGGCCAGGCACCCCTCCCCCGCGTAATATTATCGCCCCCACCCTGCGCATGAGAAAAAAACCCTATATATATACACATGTATATTGCTTTTTTCTATATATATATACTAGTATATAATATATATATTGCCCCCCCCCCCCCAGTAAACGTGTTCACCCCCTCCCGCTCAACCC
>JAULBR010087612.1:0-12817 GCA_032355825.1 Melanodrymia aurantiaca
TGAATACGAAAACCATAAGTGAATCCATTAATCAGGTAAGAAGCTTTCTCCGAGTTATAGCCTTGAAGTACTTGCGCCAATGCATCAACCTTAACGGGGGAAATGAGACCCTCCCCTTCTGGTGAAGAAATGATACCGGGAGGACTGGTTGTGAAAACGTCGGTTAGATCGTGACCCACGAAAGGAATATGGGAATTGTGGTGCAAACCCCTCCTTGTTTTCCTGTGAGGAGGTTAAAAGAGGGCACTCCTTTGCTGAGTGTTTTGCACCACAAGTCCCACATTTGTGGTTATATTTACAACCGCCGCAAAACAGCCCTTTGGCAAAACGGTAACATATGCCCCGAGTGCCACCCCCATTAGCAATTGCATTGAACTTCCTTCTTGACATCGCTTCCTCCCATAGCTCCATGTGGATAATATCCCACGGCATGGTTGTGATCTTTGCCCGTAACTCCCGAAAACTGACATCATAGTATTCCCAATCAGCCAGTTTATCTGCTAACCGGCCGATTAGACTGGCATACTTTAATAACTGGAAGAAAGCTTCAGGGTATTTTTTGCAATACACTGCCATGAAAACATTAAAATTGTTCAACCACAGTTTAAATGTGATCGTCTTGCCAGAGTGACTTGGTTTTTTTAACCCATTGTAGCTGGGGAGTGTCCTCGTCAACCTCCTGTAGCAGCATCTGATAGGAACCCTGCTGCCTTTCTGTGACGCATTCCATTCGGATAAATTGGTGGGACCAAATCTTTTCTTTCATTTTGTCGTTAACCAAATGTTCAAGTGGAATGGTGGCCGAATGGAAGGTGTCATCGGAAGATGACGGCTGATCTGCTTGAGGTGGTGGATCGTTCGCCACCTCGGCAGCTGAAAACAACGACCTACCAACTGATGCTGCCATTGTTGAGGGATTTTCAGTGGCAGGAACTGACATCCTCGGAATTTGCAGGTGACGTGCCTGCCCAGCTGCCTCCTCTCTTGCCTCTTTAAGCCCTGCCGCATAGGCATCTTTGATGAGGCTATTTAGGGTTGCGGAGCCGATGTTTAAAGATGGACTGGTGTCTGGTGTTGCAGATGGTACAGCAGCCATTGGTGACCTGGTCCTTTTTGGGCGGGCATGGCTATTTTTCAATGCCGCTTTCCTTTTAGGCGCCATGTTCTGAAAACACAATTATAGACTGGCGCAGCTATATATATTAGGCAAATATAACAATGATCAGACTCCCTAACCAATCGTGGGCTAATACCCAATCAGCTATCTGCATATATACAATATTTACAATTGCCAAACAGCTATCTGAATATATACAATATTTACCATTGCCAATCAGCTATCTGAATATATACAATATTTACCATTGCCAATCGGCTATCTGAATATATACAATATTTACTATCTATAATTATAGCCATCAATTTAAATTACTACAAGACAAGCCACATTTTCTTGTTTTCCACCCAGACATATGACAGCCTCTGATAGCAGAGCATGGCGTCAATGTTGGGTTTTGTTTTGTTTTTTTGTTTATATTTGCCTGCGGACGGGGTATGGCATTATTAGCCGCCTCATGGCCTCTGATAACACAGGGTATGGCATTATATTAGCCGTCCGACGGCCTCTGCTAACACAGGATATGGCATTATAAGCCGTGTGACAGCCCCTGATATCACAGGGTTACGTATGGCATTATAATAATATTATTAGCCGTCCGACAGCCTCTGAATTCACAGGATATACCAATATATTAGCCGTCCAACGGCCTCTGATATGACAGGATATGCCATTATATTAGCCATCTAATGGCCTCTGATAACAGGGAATGGCATTATATTAGCCGTCTAATGGCCTCTGATAACAGGGAATGGCATTATATTAGCCGTCCAACACTCTGATTTCACAGGATATGCCATTATATTAGCCGTCTAATGGCCTCTGATAACAGGGAATGGCATTATATTTGCCGTCTAACGGCCTCTGATAACACAGGGTATAGCATCATATTAGCCGTCTAACGGCCTCTGATAACACAGGGTAAAGCATTATATTAGCCGTGCGACGGCCTCTGATATTACAGGTTATGGCATCATATTAGTCAACTTAGACGGCCTCTGATAACACAGGGTATGGCATTATCTTACCTGTAAAGAGCTTCAGCGACTGTATGATACAGCCCTTCATAGATCTAAAATATGGTTTATTCTTTTCAAAGTGCACTCCATCACTACCATACAGCTGGAGTACATCCCATATTTCTCTGGAGTGTGACCAGAAGGTCACTCCTTGAAATGAAAGAGCTGTTGCCAACAGGGCATTCGCCTTTACCACTCTGTCATTATAAACTGACACTGGCACGTCTCCTTTGTGGGCCCTCGTTTTCCCTCTTAAAAACAGCTGGCACACAGTAACCCGTTTCACATGCAATTTTTCTTGCAAAACATGCACTAAAGTCACAATTGATTCTACTACCAACTCTACATTAGCTGAAGGGGAGCTAAGATCGTTTCCACCTATCTGACAACAAACGATATCTGGTGATATTTGTTCAAGTTTTTTCCAAAGTCTCGGCAAAATATTTAAGACGGACGCCCATGGAATGCCTAAAAAGTTCACGTTGTCGAACACAAAACCAAACCTGTATCGGGATGGGTCGGCGTTCGTATATTGTTCTAATCTTGAAATTAACCTATGACCCAATATTACGACCTCGCGCTTTTTTGTCCGCCATTGTTGTACTGTAACCCAAGGTCAAACTACTACAAATTAAAATTAGGTCAGCGGCTATTGTCGCCCGTACCGTCTTTATAGCAGACCGTGGCACTGCTCTGTACAGATAAACAACCCTTAACACAACTGCATGCTGCTGCTACTTACATTGTATGGTTCTCAGGGTATTTTTTAAACCAGGAATATAAATATTATAACTTTTCAAAATAATTATCGAAAGAACTTAAATTGACCAAACAGTTTTCAGCGTGAAAGGATTCATTAGCCAATGAGAATTGGTCATTTTCCTTCTTGGTTATTGAAAACTTGGAATTAGAAAATATAAATTATGGATTCGAAAATTGTCTGGATTAGAAATAAAGAATTCTATGGATTAAAAATATACTGAGTCATTAAGGCAAAAATTGGTCTTTTTGGAGACGTTTTATTATATGAACAATTGAATTCGTTGGCTTGTTCAGAAACGGAGCAAAACTATAATAGATTAAATGTTTTTCTTGTTGAAGGTATACTTTAATAAATACTGTTGGTTTGTTTAAAGATCCAGCTGGAGCACATAGATTATTAATTGATTATTGGATGTCAATCTCTCGGTAATGCCACAAACAGCATAGCACTGTCACACACCACTGTCTGATATTTCACTCGTAGATCACTGCTTGGAACAGGACATAACCTAAATAGTTCCACCAAGGAGGATCGATCTTACGATCTCTCAAACCTCAGTCATATAAACACATTGCAGTCATATAAAAACTTTGCCCTCCACTGGTTTAGATCGGCGAATACGTGAACAAACAAAAAGAGGATTAAATTAAAGTTAGTCTTAGATGCAAATACTAATTTCGCTATTCATTTACTTCCACTTACACTGACCAGTGTCAATTGATTCAATAAAGGCCATGGTATGTACATTCTTGCATGTGGAAAAGTGCATATAAAATATCCCTTGCTACTTATCATTGGGTCCCGGCCTTTGATGGCGGACCGTACCAATGGCGGGGGGAGTCTAAACCTTCATTGGATTAAGGTAGCTGGGTATCATTCAGATTCTGATTCTACAGAACTTCCTCTACCAAAATCAACAATAACCTGGTGTGGGTTTTTTTCCGCAAGGTTAGGCAAAAAATGACTGCTGAATTATAATGCAACTAACTAACATCAATTCGGGTAGCAGGTTTCCTCTATCATACTAACACAAATTTCTATCCTGGACAGGCAGTCGAGGCAGCTAGATTGCGTGAACATGACAGATTTCCTTGAACCCTTAATTTGATATAAGCACGTTAATAAGTTATAGCAAACTAACTCAAGGCGGATGCCACCGCAAGAGCGTACCAAATTAATTGGATTGTAATACAATAGAGCATTTTTGTAACATACCAAATTAATGAGTGTAATCAAAAGTTCATATTAAGCTACGAGTTATACGACCGGAAACACGTTGGAAATACATAATTATATTCAATTTGATATTCTAAGCAAGAAAATGCGACTAATTATGATCCATACGGATCTAAAGCCAGGAAACACGATATAATAGGTGTGAACGTACGCAGGCAACCGTCTCAACTCGCAAATGTCGAACAATAACAATATAGTCAAACTGCTTGAGCGGCCACCTGTATTAAGCAGCCACCTGTCTTAAAGGGTCACCAGAATATTCTTCCAAATCATCAATTATAATGCATAACAACCTGTATTAAGCAGCCACCTGTCTTAAGAGGCCACTTTTGTTACTCCCTTATGTGGCTGCTTAAGACAGGTTTGACTGTATTTGCAATAAATCAGATTTTTATGGATCCGGTAAAAATTTCTTAAAATAAAAAATAGACAGTGATGTAATATTGTACCCATGCTAAAAAAAATTGGGCTCAAATTTTGTTTGGCCAAATTTATGATTAATAAATATTTAAGTACATGTGAATTACTTAAGTCATTGTGGGGAGCTTCTAAATCCACATAGCTTTAGGCACATTGGTGGCCCCAGATTTCTGGCTTGTAGTCTCATACTTCATTTGGTTGACTTATGCCATCTACAATGTACATGTACTGTCATTGTTTAGCTCTCCGATTCAAACATTAATAGAAACTCTGGTTATGTACTGAGGATAACGAAAGCTGCTTGATTGGTGGTAATATGGTTGCATGATGTTTCCTTCTAGGATGTTATAAGTTGGTTTTTCTAACGTATAAACCAGCATTCAAAATTAGAATATAATTACATGCACACACGCACACAAAACGTCTGTCCTGGACAGGCATCCGAGGCAGCTCGACTGCCTGACCATGACCTATGTGCTTGTCTGCTTGAACCTAAATATGTTAAAACTAACACGCACACACTATAGTGAAAAGAATTCAAGGAATACTTAGATGTTATTCAGTGTAGGTCTGAAAGTAACGACGCAAAATCCTAACATATGTCGTCTTTAAATACAATTGGTATCGCTTTAGATAGTGGCATCTCTATATACCACATGCACATTCCAAGTTTATTTTCAATTTGTCAAGTTGCTGGTATTTATGTAAGCTAAACAATTAAATAATAAGTTTAATTGGTGTAAACACTGCCTTTGTTTTTACTCAACTTGTCTGCCCATCATACTACTCGTTCTAACTGTTGATTTAATCATGTTGCATTCATTGTACTGTATGTGTCACAATATCCAGAGCATCACTGGGGTAGGGGGTTAACCACCTAAACCCTCTCCCTGCAGGCCCTAAAACAGGATTCTCTGTGGGGTGGTGCATTTTGATTTGGTTTTTTTTACAAAAATGATCTTCAAAAGCAAACAAATTATTTTTTTGAGGATCAAATTTGGTTCTTTAAAACCATTTATCCCATGGAGAGGTATGGACATGCTCCTGACCATTATTCCACCTGAATATGATAATAATTGTTACAGAAAGTGCAGTTTACTATTTTGGTTACTACATGTACATGTACCGGTATATAGCATACAAGATACCAGTAAATTACCTTTTTTTTTATATACATGTAGGCGTTATTTTACTAAATTATATCCATGTTCATTATATATACAGGTTTTACTCTATACTGTCAAAAGAAATATGAACTGTGCAAAATTAGATTGGAACACTAACCTAAATCAATGCTTAAATAATTCCATTTAGTCGAGAATAATCTTGAAATATTGCAGTTAAACTCGAGCTGCATGCGCTATACATAACTACTGTCGATATGTTGGCAAACATAAAATGGATGATGGTCTGTTTGTCTCAATGCAAATTAAATTCTGCAAAATTGGTGGTAATAAATTGGAAAATGTTAGCACTTGGAAGTTATTTCCTAATCTAAAATGAATGCAGAAATATAGTGGTGCATTAGAACATCAGATTATATATACAATGTACATGTATAGTTAAAGCTCATATTTTGAATTTGGAATCAAAACTTTATGCAAATCTATATTGGGCCTATGTTTAATGTGTCTAGATTACCGTAGTATTTTATCCAACATTTTGACATTTATTAACTTTTATGTGTTCTTGTGATTGGTGATGAAAGGCAAACAATACATTGTTAAATGGCAAGAGGCCTACATACAAGTCTATACATGTACTATAATATGCAACTTAATAATCCTTACATGTAAATATTTTCTTTTTTACATTTAGTAACTTTTATGTGTTTTTATGAATGGTGATGAAAGACAAATGTATTGTTAAATGGCAAGTATGTACAAGTATATTATATAGGCCTACTATAATATGAAACTTAAAGACCCTCAACCACCATTTTGGCATGATTATATGACCATCCAGGGAAGCCAGTTATACGCAAATTCAAAACAAGAAAAAGCACTGTCCTACATAATTATTAATTATTACATGATTATGCACATCAACAGAAATGTCAGTGTTATATTACGTAAAATTGCCTGTTTTACGTGTCATACGAATAACTGCACAAAACATGCAACAACATAGTTCAAATCCTTCTACGGTCATTACTCCAAGTGGAAATCTTTGGCATCAATATAGGTGATTGAGGTTCTTTAATAATATTTACAAGTACTTTTTAAAAAATATAATATATAATGTGTATGCAATGGAGAGCAAATGGATACTAGATGTACTTTAATATACCTAAAAAAGAAATAACTGGTGATTTGCCAGACTATTTTCACACCACTGACTGTGATTAACTTTGATACTGTAAGGCACAATACTTATTCTGTGTAATTGTAGACAAATACTTGAGAATTACTAATACTGGATTTTGTTCATGGCATAATAATAAATGGTTTGTTTTCTACTGAAGAGAGAGAGTCAATATTTAACAGTGACTGACATGACTGTAATGAATATTATAGTCTTTGCTGGCGAATTTTAACTTTGGACTACCGGTAATATAATTGTTTTGAAATATTGAATTGAAAACATTAATTGGATTTTACAGCAGGCAGAGCCTATAATTATAGTGATCTCCAATAATACAGAATGGATATCGAGCAATATTTACATAAGTACTGATATATACATACATGACTACATGTATGTCAGATAATTTAAAAATATATATGGACTAGTACCACTATAGTATTTGTTTGCACTCAAATCCCCATACATGAAATGGTGTATGTTGTAAAATTTGAGCATTCTGTAAAGTTCGGTCTTCCGTTTTAAGCATCAGCATTTTACCATTTATCTTGTGAGAGTTAAATCTCCCCCTCCCAACCCCATTTTCTGTAGTTCTGTTGTCAGTGCTTTCAATTATGTCAGATCGAGGCCTAGTTTTGTGCCACTAGGTAACTTGTAGCCTTTACATAATTATAATGTGCCATATATACATGTATTGTGTGAATGTTTGAACATAGTTGAATCTCGTTGGCTCAAACACCGTCAGTGCTCGAGAAACTGTTTGACCCAAGCATCAGCAACTTAATATAAGGATTGTGATCTTGGTTCGAGCATTGCCATGTATTCGACCCTTCCGCGTTCGAGCCAACGAGATTCTACTGTATATGTGTATCATTGATTAACTTGTACATGTATATTATATGAAGCAAATATTATTTTACATGTATAGAATATATAGTTGTGTGTACCTAATAGTGTTTGTTTTTCTTGGGTTATTGTGGTGGGTTGCGTGGAAATATAAAACCATATACTTTTTCATGTTACATGTTTAACATTGTTCTTGACCTGCCTTACTAGTCATACATTGTTCTAATTAAACCTTGTATGATGTCACGCTTGGTCTAGAGGCACTGTACATAGACAAATTATTTCTGTTTATTTCTCTTGTTAAAATTTGTTTTTTCGTTGTTTGAACAATGAAGTGCATTGTAATAAATAGAGTAACATACTATACTTGTTCTTTACAGGCTTTTGCAGGATATGGTTGGCATTGTAATCTGTGATATCTCCAAAACTATCTCCGGATATCACTACGTATAATTTTGATAGGTGATGTCTACAGTGTTTTGAGCCGGTCACCAATAAACGTAGTCCATTTGTAATTTTGAAGGCCGTAGTTGCCATATATGTAAGTTTGTTGTAATTTGGTATCATTTTATTGTTCCGTTAAACAAAAAGACAACTTCATTACCTCGAAACATTTATTTACAAAATTGTCCCATTGTTTACAATAACTACATCAGATATGTACACAAACGCATATGTGTGCAAGACTATAAAAATATAATTTAATCTTGCATTCCAATTTATACAGTTGTAATGAGCATACATGTACAATAAATAATATTCTTAGAAAAGTGTTCAGCAATGATAAAACCCAAACGATAACAAATATTTTCAGTCTAAACAAAATAAGTTTACACTGTTCATGTTTAACATAATATGTTGTCACCTGGATTTGGCATAAAAATAAGAATCTAAGAATGATATTCCACATGTAGTATCACAGAGGATGATTGTATTTTATCCCCCATTACATACATGCACAATGTCTATATAATATATAATTACATGTATATAGCTCACGAGAAATTTATGTAAGTAGGTTATTGCATTTATGATCCAAAGTCAAGCTTATCTACTTACTGGGTATTAAGAAAAAGAAACTGAAACACCTTCCTACATGGCAACAACTATTAATATTCCTTTTCCGAAATCTTGGTGTTACATCTTAGGCCAAACATGTTCTTTCTTTCTTGGGAGAGATAACAAATAATATTAAATTGCATAAGTATCTTTTTCATTATTGGTAATAAATAAATATGACTTGTTTCAATAAACAATTCCAAGTGTCCCATCCAAATGTAACTACAATGTAGCACCAACCAAAATTTAAATTAAAGAATTGTTAATTCCCAAATGCCACCATTCATGCTACAATGTATAATCTTCTTTACAGCCTAACTACTGACTTTTTACTAAAGATAAATAGATCTAAACCACTTGGTAGCCAACTTTCAAACACGAAAATTGTACAGACTTAAATACTTACAAATGATGAGCAGTAAACCTGTTTGCATAATTTTTGGTTAAAATTTTTATTCACGTTACCGGTACTATTTTTAACTGCAGCACATCACGTTACATAATTATTTATATTCAACTCCAGGAAAAACTTATTATTTTGTGTTTTATTTTTGAAAGGCAAATACATGTAAATGTAAATATCCGTAAGTGTCCTGTGATATACGAAAAGAAGGATATTTAGTGGTTATAAAGTGTTAAATATATGAGTATACAGTCAAACCTGTCTTGAGCAGCCACCTTCGGGAGTAACAAAAAGTGGCCTCTTAAGACAGGTAGCTGCTTAATACAAGTCATCATGCACTAAAATTGATGATTTGGGAGAAAATTATGGTGACCCTTTAAGACAGGTGGCCGCTCAAGCATGACATTTAAAGAAACATTTCTGCCAAGTCTGTTGCCCTTTTTGATAAGCCGCAATGGGTCTTTTATGTAATATACAAGATATAGTTTTACAGGCTGATACAGGACGGATGATACGCAGAACACTTGATATGGTCATGAAGTACTGGTTGGAATGGAAAATAAGCCAAAATGTATATCAAAGATGATTAATCCCATCACCTCGCCAGAGATGTATGCAGATACTCAATTACTGAGTAACATTCTTGCTCATCATTCTTAATACTTTTGTATATATTATACACTATAATTTACTAAAATGATACATAATATGATTTATTAAAGCTAGTTCTCCGTATAGTTCTGTAACAGTAGAGAAAACAATTGTCTGCTTTATTCTCCTGAAGAACAGAAGTAACTTAATATTTCTGTGATAAAGATGTGAAATGAAAATTGTAAATGTTTATGTTAGCAAAAGAGAAAACACGGTCCTCGTTTGTTTAGTTAATTGCATACATTAATTATAAAATTCTAAACATCAACAAAAATGTCATTGTATCTCGTAAAATGGCTTGTTACACGTCGTACGAATACTTCCCCAAAATTATGGATTTATCCGTATTTTTGGGGAAGTAAGTAGAGTAGTTGTATTATCTGCAGTCGCAACAAAGCAGAAACATTTGGCACCAAGATCTGTGACCGATCACCATTAAGTCAATCTAACTGAGATCATTAATAGTTATGTTCATCTTTCTGTGATCAGTAACAGCATGAGCATTCACATTCATGGTTTACACTGTCACAGTAGTAAATAATGTATTTTGATGTTTAAAAACAATATATTTTTCTATTATACATATTTTGTTGTATATATACATGTAAATTCATGTACAGTGTATTCATCCAATTTATTAAAAACAATAAGAGAAAAAGTGAAGAATAAACTTTTCATTAAATATTACCACTCAGTGACTGGTGAACCTATATAATTTTGTCATCCTTAAATTTCCAGATGTCCAACAATGAATTGAAAAAAAATGTGTTACCCACAGTGTCCCACATGATTATAAGTGATTTCACAGTAAATAATAAAGACACATGATTTTGAATTCCAATGTCATATACCCGGTACTCAAACATTGCAACATGCAACTTCTGTACAGTAATTAAATAAAGTGTTATGAAAGTTATCACATGCAATTTCACAATGTACTTGTCGCTGTGGAGAAGCCAGCTATAAAGAGAATGTTAAATCTTGGCAGGTGATACATTCCTAATGTTAGTGTGATGAATAGAAACATCTTCAGGTTGGTGCATAATAATTAGATGTAGAACTCCTTTCTTATTAGTTTGCAGATGGAAAGATGTCTGTTTGCTTGGCCTGAAGAACACTGATGTTGGTGATAAATGTTTGATATTCGTGATCAATGAAAGTGTTTTTATGTTCACTTCAACACTAGTACATAGACTGCCATCAACAAACAGGACAAGGCCACAGCTATGTGCAAGCGGGTACCAATCACAGATGCTGAAAAGATGAAATTAAACAGTTGTCAAACAGCATACATGTAAGCATAAATGTACATGTACACAGATATAAAAAATACATTATTGTATAAATATAAAAAATGCATTCAAAGTTAACCCAGCTCAATCACGCATTTGAAAAAAAGAACCATTGAGGTTGTATTTGAGTATTTACGGTACCCGGTAAATGTAATAATTTATGGAACAACCTTTGTAGAATACTCCAAGGAATCCTTTCTTTTCTGACAAAAACCACTGTTTTAAGCGTGGAACTCGTCTCATGTATGCACACGTGCATACCACCAACAGACTGAAAACTAGCAGACCATCAAATGAGTATGCTGCAAAAAACAAATCATAGTTTAGAACAGTACCTAATTTAATCACATAATTTAATATAATTTCTTTCACTAATTATTAACAAAACACAAATAGTCAAATACAATGACATCCTGTATAAACTCTGATTATCAAATATTTCAGCTACCGGTACTTATGTATCAGCTGTCAAGACTCAATTTAAAAATTCACTCTTCGTTTTCCAAACCAAGTGTTGTACATGTACATGCATATCCCCGTCGTGGACAGAACTCTGGCGAAGTCAGAGGTTGTGCCAGTGACACAGGTGTGCACTGCTTGAACAGTTTTCTGATGGAAGCACACCAAAAATGACCCAACCCAGCCCAGTACATGCATATAAAGAAACATTGCCTGAAGAAGATACAAACATTTTCAATTTTGAGGGAGTGGGTTTAATGTGGTGACTTTGTCACTCAGGAATGAGAATGTTGGCCAGACAATATATAGCTTTGTGAAATAAAAACCCAATTTAAAACATATATTATAACATGGAATGGATTTCAAATGCATTAAAAAGATGACTGAGATAGGATACATTAAGTCTTAAAGGGGAATGCTGTAAATATATAGTGTGTACAGTCTAACTTATGCTAGAAGTAAACAAAATAGTACAATAAAATAATATTAGTAAGAAATACAAAACAACGCAAATCTTTTTCTGTCTACTAGATGGAAAATATGGCTGACATTATCATTTTTGGACCTCAACTCATGAAAATGTTTTGATCATTTCCCTCCAACTTTGTTGTCCGCCATATTCAACCTCTAACTTGGATTGTTACGTAGTTAAGCTGGCTTTCCATACATTTTACTCGTTCCGTCATCTGTAACGCACAAAATACACTTCCCTACTAAACCAGTGGTAACATTTCCAAATGTCCATCACACGTCATCCGTCTGAGTTTTAATCATCTCTCGATGCATATTTTGCACATGAAATCGTATGCATGGAAAGTGCCTTGAAGTACGTATGGCAAATGTCGCAAGACGGATGATGCATGACAGATGACGGATTACGTAGCCTACATATGGAAAGCCAGCGATATCCATCGATTTATTTTTAGACTAATTTTAATGACAGCTCAGGTCTCACATGACTTTTTTAATCTTGGTGGATTTTGGTTTTTGGTACAACTTTATGCAAAAAAAAGTTAAACAAAATTGTTCTTCACAAACATGAAAAACTAGTGAAATCAGAGTATTTCAACTGACAATCCCCCTTTAAGAGTGGGTTCGGCATCGTTACATTCGTGGCATATGGGATTTTTAATCTCAGTATCGACTCCAAACCCAGAGTGAGTGCTCCGCTAGGCTCAATGGGTAGGTGTAATACCACTTATACCGACCAGTGTCCACAACTGGTCTAACAAAGGCCATGGTATGTGC
>JAULBR010087623.1:0-12817 GCA_032355825.1 Melanodrymia aurantiaca
AGTAAATTACCACTAATACATGGCAGAACATGACAACGCAATTAGCTGTGGAAGGACTTGATTGTAAATACTTGATATAGTAAGCTTTTAAAACGATAAATCAAAGGTAAGTACACTGCGGTGACATCATACTGTGTATAGGAATCCGCTTGCGAAATCGCAGATATGGAAACGCACATTTTTGCACGCGAAACGACGTTAATGGAAAGCGGGCCTTAGAATGACCTCTAATGTGTATTACATTTTTCCCCCACAGGTCGAGAAATGGGACGAACAGCGAGAAAATGGAAACTTTCCCGGCAAAATATGATGAAATATTTTAAGATTGAACATAAACATATCGTGTGTGCGTCATGGAAATATTGATAGTCAATCGTTTTCTGAATGGGAATTATTTGTAGGCTGCGATGTGGAAAGGACTGATAATTTTGAAATTACTAGTTTTTCACATGTGTGTGTAAATATTTTCGATCAGGCATGTGTTTCAGTTTGGGTTTTTGTGTCTGACCACATCACATAATTTGAAGAGTCATTAAATAAATTAATATTAATTAAATAGTTTTTGTTTTGATATGTAATTTAGTTGATAGAATTGTAATAGGAGAGTTCGTATTTCTATTTTTTAATACATATACAGTGAAACCCCTCTAAACCAGACCCTCAGTAAACCGGAATTCCCTCTTATGTGCTGTATTTAAACCTCAGTTAACCGAACATTTTATTCGGTCCCAAGTGTGTTCGGTTTACAGGGGTTTCACTGTATATGTAGGACACATAATATAATATATTGATAAATACAACACTTATATAGTATAAAAAGTGTTTTAATCATATATTTGGTACCTGAAATGAAAAATTATGTACATGTATTAACAATATAACAAACTGGGCATTTTTTTTTACCTATAAACAATTGGTTACTAACTATTTGTACGATTTGGTTACTAAACGAAATGGATCTATTCATTTATTATAAATTACCCAAAAAAAATTGTTCTGTAAATTACATAGGTTATTCAATTGTTTTTGTATGCAAATTTTGAATTTGTGTCGGTCTTTGCTTCTTTGAAATGGTCATATAATTGTGTTCCATTAAGTCATTAAAAACGTCATGGAAAATCTAGATAAAAAATGGTATCCCAACCCTGTTTATAGCAACAGTATCGATACAACAAAAACCTACTCCTAACTGGTTGTTTTAACTGGCATACATACTGACTTATGGAAATTCCATTATCAGTAATGTTGCAAATGAAATAAATAAATATGGATTTCATCATAAGTAAGTTTGATGACGTGAATTTTAGAATAAATAAATGATGATGAATGATTTTGAAACTATTAGTGTCAATTTGTCTACAAGATGTGACTGGTAAACATGACTTCGTAAAAACAATGAATATAACTTATATACGGATATAGATCTATATATGATTATGAATCATAATTTAACAAAAGGCAATATGTACAATAATAATATCCATATTAAACATATCATGTACGTTCAATATGTCTGCTATATAATTGGATGAAATAAAATAAGTGATATTTCCTCGAGTGATGATACATTTGTATGCAGTTATATAATAGAACATTTGTATATTAAAATATTGTTGTCAATTAACATTTATTTTATCTTGACATAAAAAGTACCAAGTATTTATTAGATACAACGTAATATTTTTCATTCATGATATTCTACAATACGCAAATACCTTCTCTATATTATCTAGTAAATATGTACAAATTTATTGTACCTGTATTTACATTTAGACTTACACATCTTGATTATCATGTAGCAGTAAAGAAATATTAAACATTAAGACCCGTCAACCGTCTTGTATTATGCAGTAACCTAGTAATTATTTATAATGTTGGTCCCATGTAACGATTCATTTACATTAATAAACATAGTATTCATAACATAAAATATAGTGAGAATTTAATTAATAGCATAACATTATTATAAAATGTGACTTCATGTTAAACATTTAGCAACTTTCTATAGTAATATCCTTTGTCATGTACGAGATGATTATCATAGCGTCTGAGTCATACAGTCCGTATGCACTCCCTTAGGCTCTCTAAATAATACACCTTTTTTGTTCTAATTATTGTAGTTATCATATTTTCATCGTAAGAACTAGATATGTTTAGACATAATGTGAAAGTCATTATACATTTAATTAATTTTGTTACTAAAAAAACCCAATATGGACGGACATAATTAAATGACAAAAAAGAATGCGGAACAATATTTAAAACTGATTATTAATGTCTGAACATAATTTTATACATGATCAACAGGACAGAACTGCAATGCCAGTGAGACTCAGATGACGACATACTAGTAGCAGTATACAACTGACTGGTATTAAAATAAAACGAATTGCATGAAAACTGACACATAATATATATTCGCTCTAGAAAAAGCAACAGCAAAGATATACAAATAGCTTCATTGTATCTTCAAAATATGTCTGTTGTCCATGGTAACATTAATAAATGCAGTGAAACCTCTCCAAACCGAAAATGCTTGGGACAAAATGTTCGGTTTAGAGGGGTGTTCGGTTTACAGAGGTCAAAATAAAGAGCCTTAAAATTTTATGGGACTGCAAAATAAGTTTGGTTCAGAGCGAATTCTGGTTTGCTGGGGGTCCAGTTTAGAGGGGTTTCATTGTCCTGTAAAACGGATAATATTCCTTTTTATGAGCAAGTCCAAGTTCCAATTTTATTACGTAAAATATTTCCTGGTTCTGAGCCTGCATTTTCCAAAGAATAGAGTAAAATGTAAAAACTATTTGTATACCTTAATGCAAAATGTTTTTCGCTCTGAGCAATAATATTTTTTGTCTCGCCTTTAAAAGGCACAAGAGAAACCTATCAAATATATCACAGTCGAGCTTTATACAAAATAACTTCTCCACTTAAACCAACATATCGGTGTAAGGTTTGTTCTGTAGCACAACTCGGTATACATGTATGTATTTTATGTTACATAAAGGAACACAGGTTGCTACAATTATCTACAAAATAGATATAATAATATTCCACCAGTGATAGAGAAATTTGAACTTATTAATATTTGAGACTAGGCTTGCTGAATATAGATGCTTTCGGTGTAAAGCCCCTATTTCTATACTTAGCTCGATACCAACAATGCTTATCCTACATGTATTCTTCACTCATACTTTCACATGCAATGGCTTTACATTCAGTTCATGATTATATACTGGCATACTCCAAAGCTGTACTACACAATCATACAGAGATTCAGCAGGGATTGTAATTTAACCTGAACGACCCATTACCCACAATGGTAAATGTAAACCGGCCTTTATCGAGACATTAAATATCGGTACAATTACAGTGGTGTACAAATGAGATGAAACCAAAATACTTATGTTCTCAGCGAGGGAAACTGATGTGGTATGGTGGATCCTATATTGTTATTATCACAGTTGTACGATGGGTTAGGACCACGCATCTGAATCCAGCTTACATTATTATATATATATAGTATACAGCGTAAAGCCATTACACACATTTTGTTTAACATTAGGTAGGTAGCAAAGTCTTTCAAATGATTTGTCAGTGGATTTCATTAATATGTTGGATGATATGAACATGATGATCCAATGGTTTGAGACGTGAAATCATTTTCTTTTCAAAGGAACACTTGTTTTTGGACGAAGAGCTGAAATAAGAATAAAGACTTCATAAATAACAATTTTAACATCAATGTAAACACTAGAACACATTGATTACTAATCTGCAGTTATTGGATGTTAAAACGCACGGTTATATCGACACTTGGTCATTAAGGAAACCTGCCGTCACATGGGCTACTCTTCTTCAAATAACAGCAAGGGATCTTTTATGTACACTTTCCAACAGACAGGAGAGGACACACCACAGCATTTGATAAACCCGTCGTGGATCACTGGTTGGAATGTGACATAACCCAATGGGTCCTCTGAGGATCGAGCCACAAGCGGACACTTTACCACTGGACCACGCCCCGCTCCCTGATGTATATAAATGATGAGTGTTAAACTATTGAAACACATTTTGTCAGCCGTGTCAACTGGTAAAAAAAAACAATGTTCTACATCTTAAGTGTAGAATATGATGGTGACTTCGACCTTGTTGCTGTGACCAATTTGCCGACTTCAGCAAAGTTTCAGCAAAAATAAAATGTCCAGTTGATCAGGAAGCATTTAATCGTATTTTGGTCTAGTGGTTCTTAGTATCGTACTGTACGTAGTGAGGACTTACCCTGATTAGCAGGTTTTCCTGACTGGGCAGTTTTGGGGTCTGAGTATTTTGTGACTATCTTCTTGTTATTTAACAGCTGTACATCTTGGTCTTGGGGTTGGTTACTGTAAATGAAAAAAAAATATTTGAATATTAATTCTTTTCTGACGATACTTAACCTGGTGCAAATTACTCCTGCACCAGGTTGAGAGGAGGAAAAGAAAACATGTATGTGTACAAGTTGGGTTCGAACCTGCTGCACAGATTCACATGTCACTTGATAGTCCAACATCATAACTGCTCGGCCAAACCAGTCGTTCAAAGGAATGCCAGTTTAACCGTGTTTATGATGTGTACTGTCAAGCTCTTGGGTTCGAAGTTGGTGTTAAACGAAAGACCTATTTAATGAATACATTTATTTACTATATATGCTTTTTCAATCTCTGCGGCTACTAAAAAATAGCTTGTTCTACAAAACCACTAATACCGTTGATACAATAGTTCAAAGCGCATTCAATCCAATTCCAGTTGTAGACATACTAAATACAAAACACTTCTATGGTATGAGAGACAAGGAATGGGATGTGGTATTGGACAGCAAGATGTTGACACATAAGATTTGCCAACAGCAGCGGGAAAGGATACACTAGAGAACAAAAACATGTTTGAGAAAACCATGTATGAGATATAAAGAATGCAAACTACTGGGAAACCATGCTTTGTGCAAAATGAATGTGAAATACCTGATGATGGTGGTTTTCTCTCTCTTCAGTATTTCCTTGTTGTTTGTAAACAGGACAGTGTGATAAGGCTGAACTCCTTCACAGGTTGGCAAGATTCCTCGTGCACCTGGCGTCACCATTTTGAGGCAACCGTTGTATATGAGCAAATCGTCGACTAACAACTGTTATAAAAGAGACGTCGATCATATGAGATAATAATTAGATTTATTAATGTGGATGATCAAGAAGCGATTTCTAATTTTCCAACCTATATGAGTTTTAAGAAGAATTTACTTCAAAAAATGTATTTTATTATTAATAAAGAAAAAATAAGAATACAAATAAAAAAAAATAATTTTAAAAGAAAAGGATAAAATATATGAATGTGATCATCAACTGCACTCATTAATTATGATAACCACAAAATGTAATAATAATAAAATAGAAATACAATAGAAATACAATAAATAATTGTCTTAATTAGTGACATACGGCAAAATCTTTAGTCCCTCTATTTGGTGTCTTGCTGTAGTTCCATATCTTTATCATAGAAATGCTGGTGGGTTGGTCAAATATCACATACACTCGATTCATCTGTGAAAACAAACAATAACAGTGTGATGATTTCGTGTGAATCCGTTTATACAGTCGAACCCGTGTATAAAGGGAACTCAAGGGTTTTACAAAATGTGGCCTTTACGAGCAGGTGGTCTTTATATAAATGTTAAAATACATGTACCGGTAGATTGTCCCACGAGATTGTGATGGCCCAATATTGGCGTATAATATAATTCAATATGAATATTTGATGCTTGAGTGCAATATAACAGTAGTCACACATTAATTCTTATCCTTTTTTTTATTATTTATTTTTACATCGATAGCTGTTCGTCTTCTGGGAATAACTGTTTTGTGATGTTGAAGTTGCCATCTGCGTAGTTGTGGCAAAATGAATGCAGAAGTAAAATTTGTCGGTTTTCATTGCGTCGGTTTATACATTGTTGTGACATGAGTTCAAATCATGCGTACATGTATGGTGGACTGTTCACAACGTTTTGCTAGCATCTTAATACTATAGTAAACTGAAATTGCTCACATAAACTTTTAAGTTCTAGATGTTATGGATATATTTTGTGTATACATGTACATGTATCCATTTACTCACTATTCCGGGCAGAACTGGAGCCAACCACATGTGTCGTCCGTCCGTCGTACTGTTTTCCCCATCAATCAACTTATCTGGCGTCCGTACATCATTGTGAACATTCTCCAACACATTAACACTGTCTGGGTACGCAGAAATATCTGAAAACACAAATACATGTCATGCACAGTAAAGTACACTTTGTAAGTTTTCTAATGCATTAACACTGTCTGGATACACAGAAATATCTGAAAACAGAAATACACGTATATATCTTGATGTACAGTAACGTAAGCTTTGTAAGTTTTCTAACACATTAACACTGTCTGGATACGCAGAAATATCTGAACCCACAAATACATGTATATCTCTTGATGCACAGTAACGTAAGCTTTGTAAGTTTTCTAACACATTAACACTGTCTGGGTACGCAGAAATATCTGAACCCACAAATACATGTATATCTCTTGATGTACAGTAACTTAAGCTTTGTAAGTTTTCTAATGCATTAACACTGTCTGGGTACGCAGAAATATCTGAAAACACAAATACCATCATAAAAATTCAAATTGTAATTAAACAAGTTTATAACACTAAATATGATTAGATGAACCTTATAACTTGAAGCAGTATTTCTCTTGATGGACAGTGACGTAATGTTTGAAAGTTTTGTAATAGTATATATCCAAACTATGCTCATTTTTTTTGAGCACTGAAGAACACTTCACTTTTAGTTTTATGATGGCATGAAAGACAGCAGAAGAAATTATTAAAATAATAAACTTTAAAAAAAATTCCAGTCAACATATTTTTCTAGTGGGCGGGAAATGGGAATCACACAATTAACTTGAGTCGCCCTTATAGAAGGATTAAAATTTGCTATGCATCATATTATCTCACTTGATCAAAAGCAAACCTAAAATCAAACACTCTTAATCTTTTATGCTAAACAATAATTAGCTCAAGACTGCAGAAGGTGAATGAATAGAGAAAAATCCTCACTGTTGTCGCTGAGCTGTATGCGATTGAAACACGAATCGTAGAACTCGAGTCCATTCAAACCAACGTAATACTGATCTCCCCACGCGGAAAACAGCTGCAACTGGTAAATAACTGCCAAGTGTCAAGGATATCAAACATACGTATACATGGGTTAGTGAAAAAGATTGGTTACAAAGTATTACCTGTTCAGCGTAATGAGGTTTATATTTATCGTACGATTTCCCTCCGATGTCATAACTAAAATTATATGTCCTCTTGATGTAGCTGAACTTTAGAACAATATTTACACTGTCCTAGTTACAAATGAATGTAATTAAATTATGTGCACATGCCCACAGACAAGCTATAACTAACTAACACTGTGATAAAATATAAAGGATACATCCACATGGCATCTGTACCACTTCATATTCTGATCCCGAGTCACTAGGCATACTGAAAAACGAACATACAAAACTGAACATTAAGAGGCAAAATTAAGGGAAAATTCACTACAAACAAAGCCACCACTAAAGAATCCAAAAAAGAACCCCTTATAGTAGAAAACTCTTGGGGGAAAAAAAACAAAACGAGGTAATTTTTGTGGAGGATTTAATTTTTTTTTCCCAGGAGAGTGAAAAACTGTTCACCTAAATTATTGTTTTGGGGGATTAGGAAAGTTGTTTTACAGTGATGCATTTTTAATGCATAAATGTGTTAGTTTTAATTTTGGTAAGGAAGGTTGTTAATAGCTTGCTTAAATGGCATTTTATGTGAGTTATGACGAGCACAAGCGATCACTCCTCGCTTAAAACTCAAGCCCTGTATGACTGCGAAACAGTTGAAAACATTGGACGGCCCTCTACATTTAAATGTTATCTCTACAAATCCACGACTTTCGTCACTCACCAATCTGGATAACTATTTTGAGGAGCCTGGTATGTCTGGAAGTTGATTTCTTGTGCAAAGTCAAAATGGCAGTTTCCGGGACCTTTCCTTATCAGGTATCCTTCTGATGGGGAGACCTGACGGCCATCAATTTTAACATGTAGAATCCGAGCCTGAAACGTCAAACAGAACAATAATAGAACATTTTATAAAAGAGGCAGTAAAAGCACAGTGCGTGCCGATAGTAAAGTTCCCACAAGGACATCAGACTGAAAAGAGTTTTTGTAGTGTTGAGCTTATTCAGGACAATGAAATATATTCCAGGCTAAGTATTCATTAAAAAAAAGTTAATATTCTTTACGGTTGACTCAATGGGAAGATATGTACATAATTCCAATGAAATACCATCAGTAGAAGTTATGGAGTTGATAATTATTCATGATGTTATGATGTCTGACCAATGTTTCACAGATGTATAAAATTATATAATTCCACCGGTCTCCATGGCACAGTGGTTAACACATCAGGCTTAAGATTGGTAGGTACTGGGTTCGAATCCCATTCACAGCATATTGAGTTTTTAATCCAGGAGTTCAATGGACAGGTGTATATCCACCGACTAGTGTCCACAACTGGTTTAACAAAGGCTGTGGTATGTACTGTTCTGCATATAAAAGATCCCTTGCTACTCATCAAGAGTAGCAGATTTCCTCTATTATACTAACACTAACTTCTGTCCTGGACAGGCAGCAGAGGTAGCTGGACTGCATAACCATGACGGATGTGCTTGAACCTTAATTGGATATAAGTATGTAAATAAGTTATAACTAACTAACTTACTCCATGTCCTGGATAGACAGTCCAGTCTCCTGGATTGCATTTCCAGGACAGCGGGCTTGAACCATTTTGTTTTTACATACAGTCAAACCTGTCTTAAGCAGCCACCTAAAGGAGTAACAAAAATTGGCCTCTTAAGACAGGTGGCTGCTTAATACAGGTCATAATGCACTAAAAATGATTATTTGGGAGAAAATTATAGTGACCCTTTAAGACAGGTGGCTGCTTAATACAAGTGGCCACTCAAGCAGGTTTGACTGTAGTTGCGTTAATCTCCTATAAAACGGAAAATGAAGGAACTTACTCCTCTATAGGTATCCTCAGGACTCTTGTTGTAGTTCCACAGCCTGAGTCCGGACAGCAGGACCTGCTGGGTGAAGCCGATCGTTACTGTGTGGTCCTTGCCCTCCCCAAACGGAATCAACCACATGTGCTCATCAGAGCTCGTAATGTTATTTCCATCTATTAACCTGCAGAAAAAGTTTTTTTTTTAGATACGACTGATGGGGTAGGATATTATGTTCAACTTTTATGAATACCTGGTACCATCACTGCTTTGGCTGTGATTTGTAACAAAAAGATAGTTTGTTTAACGATACCACTGGAATTGCATTGATTATTAAACAGCGGTTATTGGATTGTTAAATGCATGGTTATATCACCACTTGGTCATAGAAGAAACCCACTGCCGTGACATAGGCTACTATTACCGAATAACAACAGCAAGGGATGTTTTATGTGCACTTACTCACTGACAGCATAGCACACACCAAGGCCTTTGATGGACCGGTCATGGATCACTGGTTGGAATGGGAAATAACCCAACAGGTCCACAGAGGATCGATCCATCGACCTATCGAACCTCAGGAGGATGCTCTACCGCTGAGCTATGCCCTTGTTCCTGCCTAGATGGAATTGATCGAGGAACACGTGCACTTTAGTCTAGTGGTTGTTATATTGAGGCCTTTAGTAGGTATGCAGTCGAACCTCCTATAAAAGCCTCTATATGAGACGTTTATAGAATGTTCGACTGCATACCTACAACAGTGGCCTATTAACAGTAAGTAAATAAAAAGTAAAGTTTGTTCTATTTAATGACGCCACTAGAAACACATCGATTATACATCAGCGGTTATTGGACGTCAGACGCATGGTTATATCGACACATGGTCACAGAGGAAACCAAATGCCACCACATAGGCTACTCTTCCACGAATGACAGCAAGGGGTCTTTTATGTGCACTTTCCCATAGACAGTATAGAACACACCACAGAATTTGATAAACCAGTCGTGTACCACTGGCTGGAACGGAAAATAGCCCATTAAAATGTTTTCGCTGTGAAGGATCGATCTCTCGACCCAACCCGCCACAGGCGGAAACTCTACCTCTGAGCTACATCCCGCTCCAGTAAGTAAAGAGAAACTCAACTCACTTATCAAGAGTTCTGTCGTCCTTCTCGTGACCGGGCAGGCTGTGCAGGTCACGTGGTTTAGCGGAGATCATTTTCATGTTGATGGGTAACGCCTCCCCATCCTTGCCTACAATCTCCAGACCTGACAGACCCAGGTAGTGATGATCACCCCACGTGGCCGTGAAGTTCAATTCTATTGCTAAAAACAATAAACAATGGGGAACATTGATAAATAGGTTGCTAATACATTTAGGTGGTGCTCATAAACAACCAGGTTGATAGTCGCAACAAACCAGACCTTTGTTTTACCTACAATCTCAATGTTTTAAGTAGTGTAAATGAATAATATTGCCATGCTATGATTAAATTGAGAAACGACGTCACTACTATGACCGGATAATGGCACTAGTTGTCAAGGGCAGCAGCCTCATTCCGAGGTCACAAAACATGTTAAGTCGTGGCGGCTTTCAATCAAAGGTCACAAAACATGCTGCATCGGTCCTTGCCTGTCTGGTGCTGCCCACATACTGAAGTCACAAAACATGTTGCATCAGAGATGCCCTCAAGCCGAGGTCACAAAATATAATGCATCGGAGCTGCCCTTAATCTGAGGTCATAAAACATGCTGCATCGGGCCTACCCTCATAATATATTTTGCTATGTTACTGACCTGTTGCTTTGTAAACGAGAACATCGCCCGCGTATGTAGTGATACTGGTGCTTGGCCGATCCGTGGCTGGAACTGACTTCTGAAGTCCGGCTGCTCTCGTAAACGGTCTGTCCTGTAAGAAGGATAAAAACTGAGTTATAAAATATCACAATAAATGACGTCAATCACTCTCAAGTTAGTAGATTAATATAATCCTCTACAAAGGAAATGCAAAACAAAAACTGAAACAAGAGCACTGAAAGGATGCATGATATGCCCCCGACAGCCATCAATACATTTTTTAACATTAAAATAAATTTTGTTAGACAAGATTTTTATGCGACAATGATCTGCTTATAGTATGCTGCATTCTTCACATCTGTTCATAGAAGAGATATATCGCGAAATCTCGCGTATAATTTAACTTGTACCAATCGTGTTCTATCATGTTACATTCATTTAATATTTGGTACAAAAACCAGTCTAGCGAGTACTCGCGATAAATATTTGTTCTCTGAACACATGCCTGCATCCAACTTTGAAGATCATGTGTCAGTCAGTATAGAAGATATGCTCCGGATAACATTTTCATGTAATGCTAAGCGTTTGGCAAAAAGGATGATAAAAATACATACATCAGTGTCGTTGTCTGCTGTGGTGGGTCGTTCAAATGGCAAATCGTCCTCATCACTGCTGAACAGATCACCATCAAAGGCTTCGTCATTCTGAGATACCAAGTCCAAAATGTTTTCATCCACCGTGAACAAAATGGTCTGAAACAAAATACGATAACACGCTTTAGAAACTTATACAGTGGGTTCCATGTGATTGCGAACTGGATAAACGTACACAGGCTGCAAAATAACTGGGTTCGCATCGCCAAAATCTTGCGATCGCGATGCAATATTATTACTCATTATATAAAAGTGTTAATCAAATTACAGTGGTTGCTTTTCCATTCCCTATCCAGTAAAAAAACCCTGCTAATCACAATTTCAAAAACAAATTGCACCCTGGTACATAATATTTATACGAATAGAAAATTCCTGCACAGTTCTGTGACGCAGTGACATGAATAAAAAGGTCTGGTTATTGTAATAGGACAAACAGTTTTTTCTGTCCTTTCTCACACTGCACGTTCAAGCATGTCTGTCTTGGTCACGCAGTCCAGCTGTATGAGAGAGGAAACCTGCTACTCTGAATTGATAAGTAGCACGGATCTTTTATATGCACTTTCCCACAGACAGGTCAGTACATACCAAGACCTTTGTTGAACCAGTTGTGGACACTGATTGGTGTAAGTTGAAGTACACCTACCCATTCAGTCTTGTGGAGCACTCACTCTGGGTTGGAGTCAGTACTGGGATTAAAAATCTCATATGCCACGAATGGGATTCAAATCCAGTACCTACCAGCCTATAGGCCGAAGTGTTAACCACTACACCATGGAGGCCGGTGTATACACTCATACATATACATTTATAATCATACTTTCAAAAAATTGGAATATACGTATTTATTTATTTATATCTATACTTTTAGTAATTTAAACTATACATGTAGATATACTATTTCGTTACTCTCGTCTGCATAAGATTTGATCTGAGGAAGAAGATAAAAGAGAGGAAAAATAATCTCTATAATATTATTATTATTCTAATAAATTAGTATGCTCTTACATCTCCAAACGCCTCTGTTCCTCCTTCAATTCCTCCACAAGCTCTGGCGATCTCACCCTTGAATATCTGCTTACCATCCAACGTCATTGTGACCTCTTTAGCACCCCGGTACGAGTGAATACGAGACTTGTTGTAGTTCTAGAGTCATAGAGTAAACATGTACATGTTAGATACTTATCAATTATGGACCATCTTTGAGGGCAATATCATGTTTTATGGACCCAAGAAAGTGATATTGACCGAGGCC
>JAULBR010087634.1:0-10757 GCA_032355825.1 Melanodrymia aurantiaca
GTAAATACAAACATCATCTGTGTAAATACAGACATCATCTGTGTAAATACAGACATCATCTGTGTAAATACAAACATCATCTGTGTAAATACAGACATCATCTGTGTAAATACAGACATCATCTGTGTAAATACAAACATCATCTGTGTAAATACAGACATCATCTGTGTAAATACAGACATCATCTGTGTAAATACAAACATTATCTGTGTAAATACAGACATCATCTATGTAAATACAGACATCATCTGTGTAAATACAGACATCATCTGTGTAAATACAGACATCATCTGTGTAAATACAAAAATTATCTGTGCAAATTTGCAGGAACATATCATTTTCACATTCCGTCTGTTCAAAAAGGAAAATAATTCACACTTTTTGTAAACGGAGTATTATTCTTTCCAATACAAGCAAAACGTACGGGAGTCTGGCTGGGTTGTTCTAAAACAGTTCTCTGAATACATATTGAAAGACAATATAACAGCCACAGTAAGCAGGATAATTGTATTTTCTTCTGTGGCTTACTAATTTGGGAAATCAATCTTGAAATGCGTTTAATTATTTACAAATATCCTAATCTAAATATGTCTGTCTCGTGTTGACACGTATTGTTTATAATTATTATCGAAGAGGATCGTTATGAGCGAAATGGTGAGAATATATACCTGTATTAAACTTGCTACTATTTGTTGGGAGCGAAATGAAGATACACACAGATCTAGAAATACTTTAAGCTCAGAATCCAATTTAGTTTTTGATCTTCTCCTTTTTCTTTGACAGTAATTGGCCCATCGTAGTGCAATGTTTGTTAATGCCATTGGAGACTTAAGTAAAGTACACCACTTTATAAAGTGTAGACGGTATATGTTTTATAAGCACCCATTTCACTTCAAACTTTATAAAGTCTAGACTTTATGCTAAAGTTTGGAGTGCACATTTTATTACAGTTTTATCGTGAAAAGCTCAGGGATATTGTAATGCCTATGGTTCACAGTACGTGGTCTAACTCATTTGTACTATTCGTGTAGTAATGAATAGAGTATTGTATTGTATTGTATTGTATTGTTTTGTATTGTATAGTATTGTATTGTATTGTATTGGGACAGTTGTTTTGGAGTGAAGCTGATGTTTGGATTGTCTCGAAGATTGTTAATCTGCTTTTAACTTCGCTGTTTTCATCGACTGTCATCTTGGGGCCACGATTGGTGAATTCATCAATTTCTGCAATTCTGTGGCCGTGACGTTAGTTGAGTTTGGTAATTATTAGCTTAGTGTTGAATATATTGATGTCGAGTCATCATCTCTGTGGTGGTTATTATCTTCCCTGTCTTGCTCTGTATGTATATGCGGCAGATGCCACCAAAGGAGTTCAATAATTCGTGTGTGCTTGCGATCGTCCACCGTATACCTATTACCCCTGACTTTCCTAGTTTCCTCATTTAAAAAAAATTCCAAGTGTGAATAAAAGGATAAAACTATACGCAGTTATTTCACCTTTATGTTTACCTTGAAAGGGTCGCTAACAATGTTACAATGTATAACTTGAGTCTTAAAGGAATGCCGACGGATGTCATCGGTGCAGCTCACCTCTCGCGATCACCTGGTATCACCACTGCTTTTGGCAGTGATCCGTGAGTACAGGTACATGCCATCTCTACTTTGTCCCAATATCTCTTCGGTTCTGCCTTGTACAGAGATACACATTTGACCATGTCTATGTTCTGTCGTTTAGATTTGTGTTTGCGGAAGATAAATCGCCTGTGGTTGCAATAAAAAACGTTCGATGTAGCTTGTGTATACTGATCTGATCCACCCCAGGATCTGTTCTATGTACAGGATGTGATCCACCCCAGGATCTGTTCCAAGAAGAGGATCTGATCCACCCCAGGATCTGTTCCAAGTACAGGATGTGATCCACCCCAGGATCTGTTCCAAGAAGAGGATCTGATCCACCCCAGGATCTGTTCCAAACACAGGATGTGATCCACCCTAGGATATGTTCCAAGCACATGATCTGATCCACCCCAGGATCTGTTCCAAGGACCAGACCTGAATACGTGGTCTCTAAAAGAAATTCCGTTCTCTAATCTCAGCGACAAAACATTGATTTTAACAAACACTTATCTTCCCGGCTTTAAGCGTTTCCGTGGTATGGGGATCAGCTTGTGGAGAATTGCTGGGTTGTTTTGCCTCTCAACAATGCGGTTTATCCTGTGTGCATGTGTTTTCCACAACTTTGAAGTGCAATTTAATCTTAGCTTACTTTTCATTTTATCGATATATCAAATCCACATTTAGTGGAATGTGGTAGTTAGTTCAAGTGTTCTTGGTTCCTAGTTGTCTTTACTTTTATGGATGTATTATCAGCCAATTTGAATTGAGAAGAGGTCAAATTTACAGACATTGTCTACATCTGAGTTTCATCTGCAAGTTGCCAACATGTCCAAGTTGCGTGCATTTTTCACATCTGAATTTCTGTTACAATCTACATTGATCCAATAGCCATGCCAATGTATGAGTAAAAAAATGTATAATGTCTCAATAATATTATGTTAAGACTACACTGCTCGATAATAATCGGTGTTGGGCCAAATCGCTTTTCGGGTAGATATGATCGGTTCCTGTAATAAAGACAGCTTCCAGTTGTCGGTTGTCGTATTATTGTTGGTTTCTTCGATATCAGGTAGCAGGAATCTGTCGTTATTATAGGCTCTAATAGTTTCTAACTGTTAGCGATTTATCGCGACAATCGATAATTATCGTGTAGTGTCTTACCATCTTTAGTCGTTATTAGGTTACAATTCGTGCCTAATAATATATAAGTACCATATAATTATTATCACTAGTGACTAATAAATGTTACTTCACTGATAAGTTTAGCTATTTCTGTGATAATAACGTGCATTACCCTGTCACCAGTTATGTCCTGTAGAATGCAAAGTAATGTATACCATACACAGTATATGATATTATCCAGACTATCCACGTGTCTGGTTGTGGGGACAGAAGCCGGTCGCAATTTCTCCTATAGCGTTCTATATCGCATTAATGCCATCTGAAAATACCATCAGTGTCAGCGGGATAAAGTGATTACCTGTCACCGGCCGCACGTCCAGTCCGTCCAGTCCCTCCCCTGGTCAGTCCGGCTTGTAATGAGAACTGTCTTAAGTCACTAGCACAGTAATATGAAATGTTCATTGATGATCATGCGATGATTAGCGGCCAGACAGCAAGATGCACTCGCTGATTCCGGAGTGAGTTTGACAAATAGTGGAACTAATCTGCAAACGACACAAATTGAATACTTATCAGCATTTCACGGATCTGGAGTCAGTTACGACTGGTTGTGGACGTAAACGTAAATATGTGACTAAACATGTTTTCCAGAATATAATTAAACATAATTGTCTTCAGGAACGAATAGCGTCGACGTGTAATATATTTAAAATGACCAAAACCCAACGACTTCTCAACTAATAACAATAGTCGTATCACTAACTGTGAGCGTGTTGTTAGGTGATGAATCAGGGCTCCCCAACCCTGACATCACCTATGTTTCTGGGGACAATAAATGTTTTCGAAAAATAAAAATTAGAATATAAAAAAACTGTCAATGATCGAAATGTCTCTATTTATGTTTACGTCCTCAACTAGTCGTAAACTAGACTTACGATGTTTTATGGAATTGGCTCCTGCAATCTAAGATATAGATTATCATGCATACCAGATATTTTGTTATTCTGGTCTTGTCGTGTAAATCTTTTTTTTGTGACAAATGTTGATATACACATTATATAAAAAAAAAAAAATTCTACCAGAAAAATAGCATTGTGGCATATACATATTAAATGTATACACTTGGTGGAAGCATCTGTACTGTGCGAATAAAACAGCAATACTTATGCTTAATGGGCCATCTGAAAACGGATGTCACTAAGCGTGCGAACCTAATGCTATTATAATGCTTCCCGTTAGTGTATCCTGATTAATTATTAAAATTACAATTTAATTACTTTTTTTCTTGCCTGTAATGCCAATATAATATTATTGGCATTCCAAGCAAGAACAAGTACATATTTATTATGTACAATTATCATATATTCGTGTGTAGTAGCTGAACATAATTATTCCCTAGAATGTTGACTACACTAATTTGATGTTCAACCAATTATTTTAGATAATAGTCCATATTAATTTACTAAAAGAATTTGGATAATCAAAAGCTCATTGGAAATAATTATGGGTATTGAAAGTTTAAGGAATAAAATGTAAGTAAATTACACTTTTATTAATTGTCTTTATTAGTCGCACCCGTCTTAAACTCTGGATAGCACCTGGTATATGAGGACAGTATTTATGTGGGTTCGAACACTTGTTTAACAAACTAATTATACTAGGTCCACTCTTTAAAACAATTATATTAATTCTTTCTATACATGTACATGTGTACGTCCCCAGCCCCCAGAAATGAAGATGAACAAACTGTCCCCCAGAAAATCGTATAAAAGGACTGCAATGACAATACAAGACTCGACCTTGGATGGATGACTGTGTATTGAATATGGAAGATGGCTTGGAGGAAGAGATAACCACCTTTATGTGCCCAACCAAGCGCACCAGCCTCCGTAGCGCAGTGGTTAACGCATCGGTTTAAGACTGGTAGGTACTGGATTTGAATACCATTCCTCTCATATGACTTTGTGTAAGACCTTCACAAGGCTCAATTGGTAGTTTTACTACCACGTACACCAGCCCATGTCCACAGCAGATGCTGGTATAAGAAGGTCGTGGAATGTGATGTCTCTCTGTGGAGTAAATGCATATAAAATATACCTTGTTACATGTACTTATAATTATAATAGGAGTAGCAGATTTACTCTCTCATATATACTAACACTAACTTCTCTCATGGGCAAGCAGTCGAGGCTGTGTGGTCATGGCAGTCGTGCTTGAAGCTCAATTTGATATAGGCACGTACATAGATTATAACTAACTAACAAATCGGAATATTTCATTTGAACATAAGTACATGTTTTGAAAGTATCCCAGGATACTGAACCCATTATAGAAATATTATGAGACATTTTGAAAATTTGTAAATTCCTATAGAGAAATATTATCGATTAATCTGAGGGTGGGGGAGAGAGAGGAAGTGGTGGGCTAATTTTTCTGACACGCATATCCTATTCTTGTGATTATGTTGTTTACAATCCCCGGAGCATGCAGACCATTATCTGGCGCTGTTCCGTGCAGTATTCTCCCGTTCAGTGGACTGCTGATGACATCACGAATGGTAAAGTCGTCTTCAGACAGGTCGTAGAAGCAAGACATGACAATTGCGGTGCTCCGGTTAATCAAAACGGAACGAGATTGATACACTCCCTCGAGATCAGCTCGTGCCAGCACTGAAACCACGCGCCACGTCACGTTCTTCCCGCGCCACCAGCGCTCCCTGGCGGCAACGGCAATCTCAGAGCAGCCAATCATTTTCATCTTCGGCACTATTCGTGTAGACAAAACAATCAATTAAATAAATTGCATTTTGGCAATCACCGTTGTATCATGGGTCGCGTGACTGTGAAAGAATTCACCTCGAACGGCCTTGATGGAATTACAACACGCAAAGAAAATCCTATACTGTCTTGTGGCCCTGGAAGTTGGTAGTTCGAATCTCGAAATAGACAAACTAAAGCCATTAATTATAAGTTTTAGGGAAGAACGTTTGTGTTTCCGGATACTGTTTAAGCGAATGACGTCTTAAATATAGAAAGGTATCAAATAACCCTCAACAGTAACTGACATGATCTAACTGTGTTATTGTTTCTCGCTCATCTGTGAGGTTCATATTCAGATTGTATTCGTAATCGCTCACCTGTAATGTTAGTAGTCTAACAGTGTTGTTATTGGCTCAACTGTAATTATATAAATAATATTGTATTATTACAATCAGCAGCAAGGTGTCTTTTATATGCGTTTTCTCGAGGACAGGATGATGCATACCAGAACCTTCTTGAGTAACAGCCGTAACGGTTGTCCACTGACTGAAAGAGGAGAACACGAAAAGAGTCTTACAGAACACCCAAAGCGAACCCATTAAAGTCGCCTACTCGACGATTTTGGCGCCAAACATTCCCGCTCTGTTGTGTATTCGTACAACGCATAACAGGCAATTTACGGAGTATAGTGACATTTTGACATTTCTGTTGATGTTTTAATCATTATAATACATGTATGCAAATATGTATAGATTGTGTTTGCTGTTCTGTTAACATAACGTTTAGTTTCGTACATCTCGCTTTATACATCGTCACAAGTTCGTGCAATTGTGCCAAAATGGTGAGTGTTCTCTTTACCCACGGAGCCATGATGTGTCAGCCTTCCACCAGGAAAATTGTAACTTCTTGCAAAATACTTCCTGCATATCTGTAGACAACAACTTTAAATTATAGTTTAAATACACATGTACTGAGATCCTAAATTTATCATTCACTTAATGTAGCATTACGCAAATTGAGATTAATAGCGAAATGTCTTACTAAGCTTCTAAATGTGTGCTGCCTAGTCTGTGGTTAAAAACGCGAAGTAAAATCATCGAGACGTAGCGACGCGAGAACAGACGTAATCCGTCTAAATCTACTTCATAAAATAGCTGAAAACTGTATTTAAACTTTGATTAAATCTTAATAGCTTGAAGTTAATAATTAGTGCTTGAGCACTTGGTATGTCTAAGACATGGTTTCTGTACAAGCATGTCGAAGGTTTTGGATATTAACAGGACACGCTTATCGTATACTGAGCATTATATTACGACCAGCCATACTAAGGTAATAATTATGAATATTACACGAAAGCTCGTTACACTAGATATGCATGTACACACTAGATATGCATGTACACACTAGATATGCATGTACACACTGGATATGCATGTACACACTAGATATACATGTACACACTATATATGCATGTACACACTAGATATGCATGTACACACTATATATACATGTACACACCAGATATACATACACACTAGATATGCATGTACACACTAGATATGCATGTACACACTAGAAATGCATCTACACACTAGATATGCATGTACACACTAGATATACATGTACACACTAGATATACATGTACACACTAGATATGCACGTACACACTAGATATACATGTACATACCAGATATGCATGTACACACTAGATATGCATGTACATACCAGATATGCATGTACACACTAGATATGCATGTACACACTAGATATGGATGTACACACTAGATATGGATGTACACACTAGATATGGATGTACACACTAGATATGCATGTACATATTACGTTAATTATCGTTTGTCGACACAAAATAATAGTGGTGCGTAGGAATGTACATCGTTATCGGACTAATCATTTATTGAACTGTTTTATCCATTAACCGTAAGACTTGCATGGAATATCTTGTTTTATCTATCAGGCTGTTAGTGTTATTCCGTAGGGTTTTATTTAATTGCTTAACACATTTTGTTACCGTGTTACCGGAATTGCATTCTTAACGGCCTTGTCTATCTTTTACACTGCGTCAAAATAATATTATCGGATGGATGCTATAATAGTAAAGACAGCTTCCGGTTATTTCTTGCTACATCATTGTATGTATCTTCTGTATCCAATACTTGACCACATCTCCACCCACTCCCCCTCCAACTTTAAAACACTATTTATAAAAAAATAATTCAGAAATTGTCTTTCCTTTTATAAGGTATTTTATATTATTGGCGTTATTTGAGACCCACCCGAAATTCAAACCACCACTGCTGGTTCACCATTCCACACCACCCAGTTCACACTCCCGTTCCAAGTTCAAAAGTGCTCCCTTTGTTGCTGCAGTTGGCTTCCTCTTAGACCATGTGTCGAAATAACCGTACATTTGGTATTTAATATCTGATTATAAATTGTGCTCCAGTAGTCATTCATGCAAAAAGACTGGTTAAACTTATCTTTTCTATATTAAACAATTTAAACTGTATGATTCTCATTGGATTTCAAGAACGAGAACGATCGAGTTTTGCGTTCGCAGACGTGACTTCTGATGTAATTAGCAAACCAGAAATAGTGGATTTCAACCGCATACTTATATAATATATAAGTATGCGGTTGAAAGCCACTATTATGTTGTCTGTCTGCTAGTCTGTCTGTCAAACCAGCACCATCGCTATGTTTGCTAACATGCCCTGCTCTCAAGGAAAAACGTTGATTAGAAATCTATTTTAAAAAACAAAACAAAAAATGTACTGTTAATCAGGTCACCAACAAGATGTAGGCTATTAGGCTAAGCATCGATTTGACATAAACTCCGTTACATTATTCAGAAATCATTGCAACGTTCGATGATTTCCCAAGCCAGGCGCGGATACAAGCTGGCGATGCTGAGAGTGTACACCCCTTGACGATCATAAGTACTTTTTTTCTAATATAGACGTCAAAACAATGACATGACCCAATGCGTATCTCTGCACACGACAGAGGCATATGGACATTCCGACAAAGTCGAGATGGCATGTAATCATGAATCACAAAGCAGTGATGATACCAGGTGTTCGAGGAAGGTGAGCATATGCTGTTCCACCAGTACACACTCCAGCATTTAAATAGTATACATGATATTGCCTCATTCGCATTTACTGCTGAAACTCGGGCAAACATTAATAGCCTGGGAAAATATTAAGAATTCAAAGTTTATTATTTTTACAGGCTCATTTCCGTGAAGCTTTAGCATCCCTTAATTGGGACGATGACACGAAAGTTAACACATTAATTTTATTTATTTTTAAGTTTTTCAAGGAAAATGTAGTGTATAACGTTGAAGTTTAGATCTGGACCGAGTCTTAAGAAATTCAAATGAGTCTTTTGGGTTCTTGAGAATTCTCGTGATTGTGATTAATCCAGTTTGTCTCAAAGATTTCAATTCATGGTTTGTGGCCAGAATGGTGATTAGTCTTTGAGACAAGGACTTTGTTGTGCATGTGCCGAATCCTGCAATATATCTCTTCTTGTGTGGATTGTTATGAAGTTTTGGATTCAAGCCAAAATTAATGTACGAATAAGAGATGCATGGTTTTCGCACATTTCATCGCCAGACATCATACTGGCCTAATGTGTAGCACCAGATCACAAATTGCCAATCCTGTTTCTTTAATGATGATGCTACTGTAATGATGCTTACATAATGATGATGGCTGTTTTATTTGAGCTTTGTCGGTGGGTACTGCTGCGAACATTTCAAGAACGGCAGCTATACAATTCCCCACAGATTCTTCGATCAAGTAGCTTTCGTGACGTCGTGTGTCTTATGATTCTGCCCAACGAAGCTTGGCCAATTCCGTATGATGCAAATCTATCAATTATTTGATTACGTTAGCTTTCCATTTTATTTTTCTCCCTTTTTCCACTGAGCTGACAAACAACAAAACAATATGTGCTTCGTGTTACTGTGTGAACTTCAATACAGCCTTGCATATAATAAGTAACCGCCAAGTGGCTTTAAGTGACCTATCAAAACGATACACGCCAGAAGGTTTTCTTGCAGAGTTCAATGCACTTCATCTAATAGGTTCCAAGGCACTTTGAGCATGCCATGGAGATAGTGACAGAGACCATAGTCTGGCATATGCACCAATTATGTTTGTGAGTGCATGTTTTAAGCATTACTCGCCATCCGAGGTAATGATTAGTTTAAGCACTTTGGAGCTTCCATGGTGATAAATACAGATCATTAGCCCAGTTTTACGATATTGACGATACCGAAACACAAGGCTAATAATCTCTTTACCATATATAATATCTGTTTTAGCACACGTTATACGTCAATGTCAATATTCCCATTAATATATGGCGTATACAATTTGTTTAGACTTACTTAGTATTAAACACATAATTCAGTTTTATAGATGCTTGTTGAAATACACCATTCTTCCAATTATATACTAGTAGATGGATAAACGATTATTCAATTCACAAGAAATTTGACTTGAAACTGCGTCCAAATTGCTGATATCAGATACAGCAAAACATCATTATACCTCCACAAGTTATGTTTGGAAAAAAACCGTTTTGAAGGTTAAAACTACAAATGTTGTTATTTAGCGTCTGGGATTCATTTCCACCTCCCAGGGTTTGCGCAGTCGCAGTTTCACGTCATCTGTGCAATATCTCACTGCGGCACACAGTCGTCGCTTCCGGTACAGTCCCTTCTCAATTTCCGCGTCGCAAATTCAAAAACGGTAATTGTCTTCTTTTTTTTGTGTCCAATAATCTCAACATCGATCAACAGTAAAGAAGACTATCCTATTATATTACTGTGAGTTTCTACAATGGCAGAAAAAGAAAAAGTTGTGTAAGATAGCGGATGAAATAATTGCAGTCGATTTCGACTGGGAACTGTTAGGACAATTTGCATGAGTTATTAAATTCCGTCGATTGTGGATCACCTTATTGGCGGTATTCAGCTTCTAAATATCTTACTTGTGCGATTGAAATTAATTTTCCCAGCAAATTACAGTCTGAGAATAATCTCAATAAATCCCGAATCAGCAGTCGCGAAGGGACAATCGAACAAACTTCAAATAACACGGCATTCGAACGTAATAACATAATTGATCGGAAACAAAATACAAGAACATAGGATTGATATTGGTTTCGTGAACTTAAATGAAGGCGTGACACGCAATACATAACATTTAATTTAATAAAATAGCGTGG